>RXPK01001158.1:0-51477 GCA_004143645.1 Protaetia brevitarsis
CTGAGTGGTAGTAGCGTCAGCTAGTATAGCGGGAAATAAAGATAACAATAATTATATATGTTAGCGAAGGTAAGTAGATATCTGTTAAAATATTGTAACTGTAATTTTTAAATTTTAAAATGTCCAGTAGAATATTGACTAACATCAGGGGAAATATTTAATTTGATAACAGGAACTTAATGTATTTTTCATTTTAAAAGTCTAATTCTTCTAAACTTGTCTATATTAAATTTTTGGGGTCGGTATTATTTTAGTTGGCAATAAATTACTGCAAGCTGAGTTAAACTAATTCAACCAAATTGTAGAATTAATAAAATGGGGGACGGGAGGGGGGTACAGTGACAGTGAACCTACATCTCAACTAGGGTGTGAACCTGAGGTTCTGTACCCTTTCATCTCTGATAGAAGCGGCACATCAAGCGCTGGGTGGGTGTTTGAAGTAACTTGATGTCCAGTTACTCTTCAGGGAAGGGAGGCGGGTAGTTGACCCGAGATTGGCCTCACCATTCAATATTGTCACGAGCTGACACTGCTGTCACTGATTACAGATATAAGAATTTTCTTTCTCCTTACGTAAGTCATATTTTTCCTTAAGATTTTACCTGGACTATGAATATGGCGGTTAGTGAAACTACTGGATAAGGTTTATACTGTGGCCTCACCATTCAATATTGTCACGAGCTGACACTGCTGTCACTGATTACAGATTATAAAGAAATTTCTTTCTCCTTACGTAAGTCATACTTTTCCTTAAGATTTGTTGCCTGGACTATGAATATGGCGTTAGTGAAACTACTGGATAAGGTTTATACTGTGGCCTCACCATTCAATATTGTCACGAGCTGACACTGCTGTCCACTGATTACAGATTATAAAGAAATTTCTTTCTCCTTACGTAAGTCATACTTTCCTTAAGATTTGCCTGGACTATTACTATGGCGTTAGTTGAAACTACTGGATAAGGTTTATACTGTGGCCTCACCATTCAATATTGTCACGAGCTGACACTGCTGTCACTGATTACAGATAAAAAAGAAATTTCTTCCGGTGAAACGCGCTGTATATGGCTCATTATCTCTCACTATCTGCAAACGATAGAGGAACGTCAGCAAAACACCGTATAGAGCTCGCTTCGAAAGATAGCAATCATAGTCACTTAAATATGTATTTATTTATAACTTAAAACAATAACAACAACAAAAATATATCTTAGGTAGGGCATCTGCTTATATGACTTAGTAGTGGCCTCCGTGACCTCCACCGCCGCCACCACCATGTCCTCCGTGACCGCCCCCACCTCCACCATGGCCTCCGCCACCCCCACCGTGGCCTCCGTATCCGCCATCGTGGCCTCCGCCGCCTCCACCATGACCGCCGCCTCCGTGTCCACCGCCGCCGCCTCCGTGTCCACCACCGCCTCCATGTCCGCCGCCTCCGTGACCGCCGCCGTATCCGCCATGTCCGCCACCGCCTCCATGACCTCCACCGCCGCCTCCATGTCCACCGCCACCTCCTCCATGACCTCCGCCATATCCTCCATGTCCGCCACCTCCGTGGCCTCCACCACCACCTCCATGACCTCCACCGCCGCCTCCATGTCCACCACCACCTCCTCCGTGACCTCCGCCATATCCTCCATGTCCGCCACCTCCGTGACCCCACCGCCGCCGCCATGACCTCCACCGCCTCCTCCATGACCCCCACCGCCGCCTCCATGTCCACCGCCTCCTCCTCCACCACCGCCACCACCGCTTGACGAACCGCTGCTAGAGCCCCAACTCTTATGCCCTTCGTCACCGCCCTTCTTTCCGTACTTTTCACCGTGAGAATAATGCTCCTCGTGGCCTCCGGCCTTCTTATGACCGCCGTCATCGTGGAAATGATGCCCTTTCTCGTGGTGGCCCTTCTTCCCGTAGTGATCCTCGTGGTGGCCGCCTTTGTGGTGTCCGCCCTTGTGGCTGCCGCCCTTCTTGTAACCGTCCTCGTGATGGTACCCGCCGTGCTTCTCCTGGAAGCCCTCGTCGTGGTCCTCGTCGTAGAAGTGGTTGTCCTTCTTGAACTCTTCGGCCTTGTGCACGCTGTGGCCGCCCTTGGTGCTGTGTCCCTTCTCGTAGCTACCTTTCTCGCCGTATTTGTGGCCTTTCTCGCCCTTTTCCCCTTTGTGGTGTTCTCCGTAGTAGCCGTCGTCGTGGTGATTGGATTTTTTATGGCCGCCCTCTTCACCGTATTGGCCCTTGTGCCCCTCTTTATCGTGGTGGCCTTTTTCGCCCTTTTCGTACTCGTGATGGCCTTTGTAGCCTTTGTCGCCTTTGTCTCCTTTGCTGCTGTGGTGTCCGCCGTGGGATGAGCTGCCACCGCCCTTCTCCCAACCGCTATGGCCACCGCCGCCGCCTCCACCGCCCCCGTGGCCGCCACCACCTCCTCCATGACCGCCACCACCTCCTCCATGACCGCCACCACCTCCTCCATGACCGCCTCACCTCCTCCATGACCGCCACCTCCTCCATGACCTCCTCCTCCATGACCCCCACCGCCTCCTCCATGTCCTCCTCCTCCATGACCCCCACCTCCTCCACCATGTCCTCCTCCTCCATGGCCTCCTCCTCCATGACCCCCACCTCCTCCTCCTCCTCCATGACCCCCACCACGCCGCCATACCCAGAGGCGGCCGTCTCCAAATCAGTTACCCCCTCATTTTTGGGTATTTCACGCGCTCGAACCAGACAACATGTGACGGCCAAAGCCAAGCCGAGTACGCACACACCTCGGCTGTTAACCCTCATGATTTCCACCGCCCCACAGCACACGCGTCTGCACGTCGAATGGAGCGAACTGACGATTCGTGGACGGAATCGCTCATTTATAGGAAACGCCGACTGACGGCGTCTAACGGTGGCCCGTTTACAAAATTAATCGTTCGATTATGGATTTCGTGACTTTCACTTAGACTACAGGAGACTATGGGCTATTTTTTTGCCGTTGTCCGATGTTTTTTTTTTTGACAATAAGTAGATCCGGTGGATTAATTTTGTAATAATCGTCGTTTCTGCTCATTGTTGCGGATAAATTGACGAAAATTACCATAAAGCGGTGTTCGGTCGGATTTATCGACGAGGGAAACTGTTCTGCTTTGATTTTTAGTTGTGGATCCTGTGAAATTATTATCGGGAAGCTATGATGAACTATGATATCAACAAGCTGAATGGTCAAAAATGTTAATAGTTGGACATACCATGTGATTCAAAATGATTGTCGTAAGAAAAAAAACTGTTTTCCGGAAAATTATCTATACTTATTACCAATTTAATGAAGCGAAGTTAGCTACATACAAATTTCATACATTAAATAAATTTCTTGACATTTAGCGACATTGGCGTGCGTGTTGTGTATCTTTCGATTATTTATCTTATAATTTTTTCAATCGTTTATGTTACATCTAATATCACCAACAATAGTATTTCTGAATACTGTAAGAAATAAGGAGTTTATCTGTGGTAATAGCTCAACAAACAGGTAAAAAGTCAATATTAACATTAAGTGAAATAGTTTATTACATTTTATAATTTATAGGCTTATCATAACACTTCAGCGCAATGAGCTGTCAAAAGAAAGTTACATTTCATCCCTATAAAGTTTCTACGTACAGGAATTATTACCATTAGATCACGATAGGTGACTGGAATATTGTCATTGGTTTTATAACAATTTAAGGACGATGACTTGCTAAACAAATCATTTTTCTCGATGAAGCTGGTTTTACCTAACAGACTATATCAATTTAACAAAACTATTGTATCTGGTCTGCAGAAAATCACACGAATTTCGAGAAACGCAATTGCATCCCGTAAAGTTGGAGTTTGGTTAGCTATGTCCAGGCAACGATAATAGGGCCATTTTCTTCGAGGAAACTGTAACAGCCCAACGTTGGCAACAGATGTTGGAATTGTTTATTGCAGAGTTACAAGAAAATGAGCTTGAAGCAGTTATTTTCAGCACGATAATGCTCCAGCACATACTGCTCGACAAACCTGCCAATATCTTCAAACAGTTTTTTGCTGACAGGTTCGTTAGAGCACAAAGATGGCCACCAAGATCGCCTGATCTAACCCATTAGATTACTTCATGTTCGGCTATCTAAAAAATAGATCTATAGAAACCGCATGCATACCATAGAAGAACTGAGAGATGCAGTTTTGTCACTTAATAATTATACTAATTGTATGTTATAATTTAAAGTAATAAATAAATTTAGTTAAACACCAGTTAGTACTGAATCGTAAAATCATAATTTAGTAAAGTTAAATTAATTACATTTCATTTTTACAAGCAGAAACACCAATCCATAATCGTTTATATAATGCGAGTTCAAATATAGGTTACGTTTTCCTTATTTATGACAGATCCGTTTACTTTCTTATGTTCCAACACTGACTTAGTTCAAACCTTCATTACAAACACGCGGCATATACCTACACCCTGTTACTATCTATAGGAGCGGAATTGATAATCATTTTGAATCTCTATGTATATTTGTCAAAAAACATATCGAATTAAAATTATACAATAACTTGATACTTAATTACTTATAGCTATATTAATATTATGATTGCGAACAAAAATGATTTTTCTCAATCTTTCTATTTGTCCTATATTTCAATCAACCATTTCAAACATTACACTGCTTTCAAAAGGCCACTCATCTTCTTTGAATGACATCATCAATTTCGAAGAAAAGGACTAAGCAAGTAAGTTATTTAATCTAATAGTTTTCTTGCTTTACAGAAAACAATATACCCATCCATTGGGTAAGACAAAACTTCTTTGCAGAGGAACGCTACAGTCGTCTTTGGAGCAAATGGATGGTTTTGGTAGTATCAACAATCTCTGAAGAAATCCTTATTTTGAAATTCTTAGGAAAATGTATGATTTAGCCTTTAATTTCTGGTCAAGTCTGGGTTCCTTTCAGTTAAGTTAATTCCTTAATTTTAAATTAGAACGTAATACTTTGTCGAATGCATTTTTCTTATATCGTACAACTTCGAATAAAGATATATTTTATGATTATTTTAGGGCTATTCGAACATGGAGTTCGCGAACTGCTTGTTCGAACAAACCTATTATTATCTTGAAGTTTTAAAATTATTTAAAAGACCGGTTTTACATTATACTTAATTTAGTATGAAACCATGAAATAAAATTGCTATTAAATATTTTAAAGAGTATCCATACAGAAAAATTTATTTGTAAATTTCGTACGAAATATTGTACTAAATATTTAGAACCTGTTCTATTTTCTCATTAATTTTACAAACGAAATATGCGCGCGCAATATGTGAATTGTTGGTTAAGTCCAGTGGGATAGATCGACGTTTGTTGTACTATAAAGATCGCTCACTTAAGTTGACATAGACAACGCTAAAATACACGATATAGTTTGTAGTTGAGTCAAAGCATAAGGAAGTTCTGTTGTCTATCGTATATCGCTGTATCACCATCCATTTTAGAATAATGTGGTGGTCATGTCAACAGGTTGAATTGTTGGTTGAGTATTCAAAACTACCTCAGATAAAGTTAAAATTGATTGATTGTATAACAATTTGTTGAACATACACAGTTTTATAATCTATACAAAAAGATAGATACATACAAAAAATTGCATTTTATTTTTAAAATTATATTTTATCCCTAACTTGTCTTGCAAAATTAGCAGATCTATTGCCACTTGGTCGTTGCATCTTACCAAAATTTCAACATTTTCCTCTGCAACTTCATCTATATCGATGTAGCTTAAGTTTTTAGTAGAACACCAGAAATATATTATAATCACCATCTGAAGGTCTAAGTACTACTAGACTATTTGCGCCTTTATAATTGAAGAAGTAAAATCTATCAGATCCAGGTCTATCCACGTCCGTCAAGATCACCTAGACCAGGGGTCGCCAAACTACGGCCCGCGGCCCAAATCCGGCCCGCTGCGTATTTCAATCCGGCCCGCGCAAGTTGTAAGTACCAAGCGGTTAATTCAGCTATTGCCGGTAGTTTTTCTCACCCACAATAAGGGTTTACGAACATTATTGTACCGGGAGGTATCTACATCTACTATTCACCGACTGATAGTCAACTAATGTCGCGGTAAATAAGTCCGGTTAATTCATTTACTATGAACGCTTTCGGCGTACTTCGCAATAATATTTCTAACCTTATTTAGAATTAAATTTGAAATATTCATGAATAGATTTGCGATAAAGCTGAAGAAGTGTGCGCAAAGAAGAGGATTTGTTTTTCTGTTGACCTCTCAGCTCAAGCGACTGTCAGATAAATTGAGAATATCACAATACGCTTCTTAATGGAGAAGGCAAAAAATGTCTAGTGGTTTTTGTTAATTCTTGATAAGTCAACAGTCATTGTTGATGCTGCCCAGGTATTTTTGTTTTGTGCAAAGCTTTCAATACGTCATTGTATAATTCACCAAACACCTCTATCTATTTTGCATTATTGAACCAGTTGTCGCAGTGGTTAACTTTATTGGCTCTCGGCGAGTTAACCATCGCCAGTTCGATGGTGCAATAGTGGAAAAGTTTTATTGAGATTTTTGGAACTCAGAGAAATTATTAATATTTTTTTTTAAATGAGAAAGAATTTCTACAGTCGTTCCGTCCATTAATAGTAAGTATTGCTTCTGTTTGGTATGCCCTCTCAACTGAACTTTCGTCCCTTGAAATTATTTTAAATAAAAAGATGCTAACATTCGTTGAAGTATTACAAAAAATATGTCGCAATTTATTTCTTGTGATCTAGATTGGATTAGAATTCCTAAAAATGGATTCTATTTTACTTCAAAATTTTCTGGTCAGATGTTTTCAAGGTGCCCAAATCTTCAGAAGTAGCAGGTATTGAACTACTGAGATGTGTTTCCAAATGCCCTAAAATAGTGGAATCTTATTTTTCTTGGCTTTCTTCATAACACTACTATAGGTTTGTCTTTTTTGTCTTTTTTATTAATAATAATGTTTTGGTTTATTGCGTAGTACTTGATTGTTTTATTAATCGTTTATTCCAGCATCTTGTTTTCCTGTTTCTTCCAATGTTACTCTTAAATATTTAAATTTCTCATTTGCTCTATTTTAGCATCATTTATTTCAATGTTAGTTTCAACATTCTGGTTTCCGAGGATTTAGCTTTTTCTATGTTTATTGTCATGCCTCTTCTTCCATGTTTCCTTTCCATATGTTCAAATTTTCTTTATTTTTCACTGTCTGTTATTATTACCACATCGTCTGCAAAGATTCCATTATGTAGCTATTTCAATCCTCTGCAAATTCTTATATCACACAAACATTTTATTAACTTTTTGTTCGCATTTTGCATCATTTTGCAAAATGCGAACCAGATGAAGATAAACTTTTAATATTTAATATTTACTATTTGGTTTATATACTGCGTACTTTTCTAGGTATTAACATATAGAAAACAATGATTATTATAATATTTACTAACAATCACAACTCATTGTAATGTTATTTATCATCCACCAGGTAAAAATTATTTCACCATTTGGAAAAGTTAATAAATAACAGGAATAATTTAAAATAAAATCACTGAAGCCTATAGGGAATATTGCAGAAAAATATAAATATACAGAGTGTTTTTGAAAAAAAAAAGTTTTGTAACTTTAAGATTCTTTGACAAGTTAGTAATTTTTAAACACCCTGTATGATACCACGGAAACTCTTTGGTACATTGGTTTCGGTTCAATAAATCACAGAGGAACACTTAATAAAAAATATACACGTTAGAGTTTACAACCTGGCCCGCTGAACTTAATTTTCGTTACGATTTGGCCCTGTCCTAAAAGAGTTTGCCGACCCCTGACCTAGACAATGAGGAAATTGCCAAAGTTCATCAAATCGTTCGACAATGGACCGTCAGTCCTTAATCCCGAATTTAATAAATTTAGAATGCATCTTCCTTCAGGTCACATACTTATCCAATTTTTACATAATATTTTACGGGACTAGCTATCATAGTTATATTTAAAGATGATAGCCATAACAGCAATACTTCTTGGTCAGCCATTTTACGGTAATATTAATCCTTTTCATAACTTTTTCATACTAAATTTTTTACTTTAGATATCAAACAGACATATTCAAATATTTTGTACCAATTTTCAGATGTAATTTTTTTTATGTATGACATGCAGGTAAATTTCTTTATAAATTCAAAATAAAATTTTATACAAAATTTCATACTAAATTAAGTATAATGTAAAACGGGCCTAACATATAATTTATTTCTAAAGAAATTAAAACTTCGCTAAAAGGAAGAAAATTAAGTTAAATGAAAATAGAAAATAGAAGGAATAATAGAAACACATCATAGATTTATCTTCATACGAATAATTAATTGTAGAAGATTTGTGTAAAGAAATTCTACTGGACAAGAGGAGGGAACCATTTTACTGAATCGGAATTAATTAGAGAAAGTATCTCATCTTTTAATCAAGATGAAATCAGAACAAATGGTTTTTTGTTATGTTTTAACAAAGTAATCTTTAGAAGTGTAATAATAAGTGTAGGAGATTATTTATTTATTTTTTTCGATCGATTTCCAAAATTATGTATGTATAAATTGTGTATTTGTATATCTATATTAAATTGCAGTAATTGACACCAATTCCGTTCTTAATTTTATGCATATTTTGTTTATATAAGTGCGTGCATAAAATCAACAGTCACTGGTGTTGTATCAACACCTCTAAAAGCGTAGTAGATTCAATTTACCTCACTAAATCGAAATTTTTTGCACAACAAGTTTATATAACTGGTTCCCAAGTGTTGCGCATGTCGTAAAATTTTCAAGCCTCATTTCTACCGATTTTACCGTTAAAAATAAGTGACAGAAACAACTGCTATCGATTAGTCTCTGTTTTGTATTAACAATTATTATAATGTCCGCATTTCTTACTCTCAAAACGTTACTTCATCGATTAACGACTCGGTAAAATATAATAAAAATGCCCTATGCAGACTTTCCACCGCCGTAATTTTGCGGTTAGTATAGATAGGCGCGCTTCGTGGAGTGCAGGCATAAAATGCTTTTGTATGTAGTAACGACGGATATTATATTTATCAGTATTTCACGGTCCACTGTACGATCGCTGTATAATTTAAAATTAGTCTTGTACAGTGTACAAATCCATAAATTATGCGGGAAAAGTTAAGTAGGAAACTAGATTGAAGAAATATACGAAAGAAATAGGTCTGAAATTATGGGATTTTTAGTTTTTGAGTCAATATAAGAGCAGAGGTGGTGGTTTTAGGATATAAGATCCGAATGATAGAGTTTATTTATTCCAAGAAGTCAAACGGCTTGGCTTATATCAAGTACCTTCAAAACAGTTCTATCGTTAATTTTATTCAAACGTGTTTTTGCTTGTCTAAATCGGAGTCCTTTGTGAATCAAGGTAATGCTGCATTTATTACTTTTAGTAGTTCTTTTAGGAATGATAAAAAAAAATCAAAATTATTTCTTAAAAAAAAAACAATAATGCACACTAAACATATTTTGGTAAAATTCCTTTACGCTTTTGGAGTAACTTTGTGCCCCTAAAACCGTACAGGTTTGCAGGGCCACCGTATGCAATCAGCCAACTGTTGTGATAACAGTTCCTAAGAAATATACAGGGTATTCCACGTAACTGGTTCATTAAAAGTTTATGATGTTCTATTATTTACTTATATTTGAGATTTTGGCACCAGTATCTGTTCGATTGGAACTATAAATGCAAAATACCTCAACCAAAATATCACTTCCGGTTGACCGGAAATGGATGTCAACTTTTTATTTTAAATAGAATGATCTAATTTTTTATTCATTTTTGGATTCTACAACTATAAATACGTCAGTTTTCATTAGCTATTCCTATAGCTACATGTTGTCGTTTTTGAGTTATTTAAGTTTTTCTTTTTTTAGTCATAATCATTGCTCATTGAGAATTAATATCTATATAATGAAATTTGTATATATAACATACAAATTTCATTACATTAAATAAATTTTCTTGATATTTAGCGACATTGGCGTGCGTGTTGTAGTATCTTTCGATTATTTATGTTATAATTTTTTTCAAATCGTTTATTTACATCTAATATCACCAACAATAGTATTTCTGAATACTGTAAGAAAATAAGGGAATTTATCTGTGGTAATAGCTCAACAAACAAGTAAAAAATCAATATTAACATTAAGTGAAATAGTTTATTACATTTTATAATTTTATAGGCTTATCATACACTTCAGCGCAATGAGTTGTCAAAGAAAGTTACATTTTCATCCCTATAAAGCTTCTACGGTACCAGGAATTATTACCATTAGATCACGATAGGCGATTGGAATATTGTCATTGGTTTAATAACAATTTAAGGGACGATGACTTGCTAAACAAATCATTTTTCTCGGATGAAGCCTGGTTTTATCTAACAGACTATATCAATTTACAAAACTATTGTGTCTGGTCAGCAGAAAATCCACACGAATTTCGAGAAACGCAATTGCATCCCGTAAAAGTTGGAGTTTGGTTAGCTATGTCCAGGCAACGAATAATAGGGCCAATTTTCTTCGAGGAAACTGTAACAGCCCAATGTTACCAACAGATGTTGGAATTGTTTATTGCAGAGTTACAAGAAAATGAGCTTGAAGCAGGTTATTTTCAGCACGATAATGCTCCAGCACATACTACTCGACAAACCTGCCAATATCTTCAACAGTTTTTTGCTGACAGGTTCGTTAGAGCACAAAGATGGCCATCAGGATCGCCTGATCTAACCCCATTAGATTACTTCATGTTCGGCTATCTAAAAAATAGGATCTATAGAAACCGCATGCATACCATAGAAGAACTGAGAGATGCAGTTTTGTCACTTAATAATTATACTAATTGTATGTTATAATTTAAAGTAATAAATAAATTTAGTTAAACACCAGTTAGTACTGAATTGTAAAATCATAATTTAGTAAAGTTAAATTAATTACATTTCATTTTTACAAGCAGAAACACCAATGCATAGTCGTTTATATAATGCGAGTTCAAATATAGGTCACGTTTTCCTTATTTATCACAGATCCGTTTACTTTCTTATGTTCCAACACTGACTTAGTTCAAACCTTCATTACAAACACGCGGCATATACCTACACCCTGTTACTATCTATAGGAGCGGAATTGACAATCATTTTGAATCTCTGTGCACATAAAATGTTATACATCATTTTAAAAATAGTATGGATTCACATTAACAATAGTTTTCCCCTCCACTTAGTAGCACATATATTTAGCATATGTATTGCAGAAATCGCCGTGAAGATGGCGCTCCTTTAATTTCACATCAGTAATGACACATATTTGTCATAAAAGGCACACCAGTCAAGGTTTATAAAATATTGATCTAATAGTGTATTCACCACTTAAAAATATCCAATGAGAGTTGTGAGCGATCGATGATGTCAATAAAACTGCTAACAACACTTGAAATGACAGACAATACTTGCTCATTTTAATTTAAATGTTTTTTAATCTAACTGCTTTTTATTTTAAACAATTCTTTTGGTAGATTTAACATAAAATAACTATTGCCATGTAACAATATTGCAGGTTTAAAATAAAATTATCTCGATTGCTAAAACAATGCTAGGAATACTGTCAAATCTACATATAATTATTATGAATGTTGAATTATTCTCGTTTTAACTCTAACGAATTCTTTTCTGTGATGAGATACAAACTTAATCTTAATTTTCTTTAATCTTACCAGTTTATTAATTGAAAACAGCTATCATAGAAGGAAATTGTTAAATTTCAATTAAATCAGCGTTAAAAACCTAATAACCTAGTCTTGTTCGCAGATGTATATTTTATCCTAAGCAATATTCCCATGAAAATTAACAATTCTAATTACGAAAATTCTGATTAGTTCCGGATTTAATTGTTGCCAAAGATGTCGCCTTGATTTGCATTCTTCCATGACGAAAGTATGGTAACAACAGTATATAATATCGTTGTCTTACTTAATAGAACCAAATTAAATGTATTTGAAAGCGTCAGAAAGAAATAGTCAAACAGTTCATAGAAATCTAGTTAAGGTATTGTTGTAATTCGAGAGAAAAAAAATTATTGAAAAGCAGCATTACTCTAAACTTTCCCTCTGCTAAATTTGTCCAATTTAAATTTGGTAATGTAAAATATTATAGTTAAATAAGTCACGATTTGAAACACAAAAAAGATTTGTTGTTTGTTGAAACGAACGAATGCTTTAATGTTTATAAACGTGTTTTTTATCCGATCAGTGGAGAATCTCACAGTTAACAGCTGCACCAAGGAGCCAACTCTAATCTAATCTAGTGTGATATAGTCATTTCAATTATAAAACATGTTACGAATGTGAATAAATTCATGTATTACAAAATGGTGGACAAAGCTGTAGTTTGAAAAATTTAATAACAAAATATTATTATTAGTTCATTTACCAGTAGATAATGTATGGAAATTTTAATGTTTATTCATACGGGGTATGTCCTCAAATCTGTTTTATCGTATAGGTTAAAAAGAAATATTAGTTTTTGTTTGAAATTTATTCCAACGGATACGGTTTTGCATTCGAAGTTGTAGATAACATAAAATTGTGTTTGTTTTCTTAAATATTTTTTTACAAACCCATACTGTGAATTAGAAAATAATTTCATTTTATATTTCGTATGCATGTAAATTTTGCGCTAAATATGTTAGAATAATGGAAGAGGTATCGTAGGTAGACAACCAATCTAACAAGGTCATGTAAGTTTTTTACCGTTGGTGCTACGCTTTTCACACTGGCTTGTCATTAAAACAGAATGGAAGATCCATTCTTCACGTACATGAGAAAGATAAAATATGCACCAAGGTAAGGTAAGGTAGGATAATATAGTCTTACATACATCCAAACGCGTATAACTCGAAAACTATCACATATAATCATTTAGCGCCTGGTATAAGTTTACACTGATTTTCGACATACAATGCAGCCACATAACAGTATACAGAGTATCTCCTCAGAATAAGGAAATATGTTAAAATTTATATTTTTGTGGACACCCTGTATAACATTTTAACTTACCTTTCTATAGACTATTTGATCACAAAAAAGGCCATTATAACCGATTTCTGAAATTCGATAAAATAAGCACAACATGCGTCATTCCACGTTTATTGGAACACCCTGTATATAAATATCTATACCAATCGAAAGAGCTGACTAAACGGTACAAGTCCACCATTGAAACCTTTTTTCTATCTCTTACCGTTTAAAAGTTATTCAGAAAAAACCAAATTTGGCCAAATTACAAGGGTGAATTGCACCCCCTAAAGTTGAAGTTCCGCAGCAACGGAAATCGTCCTTGAGTAACATTCCATGGAGTCTACAAACTGACAAAGTTTCATCAAACTCTGCGATTTACAGTTCGCGAGGTTCCCTTGTTAGAATTTTTTTGCCGACGAATATACGGTGAGATTCAAAAAGATTGTCAATTCCGCTCCTGTAGTTAGTAACAGGGTGTAGGTATATGCCATATGTTTGTAGTGAAGGCTTGAATTAAGTCAGTGTTACTATACTATTGTTGGTGATATTAAATGTAAATATAAACGGTTTCAAAAAAGTTATAAGATAAATAAACGAAGGAAAATTACAACACGAACGCCAATGTCAGTAAATGTCAAGAAAATTGATTTATTGTATGAAATTTCTTAACCTATACTTGTAAGTACTTGTGTAACGTGTGTTTTATTGTCTAACTAAGATTAAACATTAGTGTTCGAATAATTTCATCCGTATTTGAAACCGTTCCAATATTGATTTGTTCACAGTTCACGGATGTATTTGGAGGGAGATAGAGGGGGTTACAACTGTCAGAACTTGACGTATTGTGAGGTGAAAGAACAGAAGTAACTGTTTTTGTCTTTGCAGTTTACCGTGGAGAAATGTCAATAAATATAAACATGACTGAGATTCACATATAGATGTATTCAAATAACAATAATTAGATACATTGACGAAACAAACGTTGTCCAGTTACGTTGAAGATTCAAATAAAAGAAACTGTTCTGCGAGAAGATCGTTTAGTGCCGTTTTTCTGTAATGGATATGCTTTTAATAAGTAGTAGGTACCTATATTGAACAATTAAAAATGTGTTATGTAAGTACTGGAAAATAGTAATCTAGCGATTTGTACAGTGTTTATGCAGAGGTTAGAAGTTTTACGTGCTATTTATGCAAAGGTTAGAAGTTAAAAGTCAAATCCGTGAGTAGCTGATTTAAGTTTTTGAATATTCCAAATTTGTGGACCGAATATAAAATGCTTTTTCTCAATGAAGATATTAACATTCTCTGCATGGATTAAAAAAAATCCAACTTTAAATAGCAAATAAAAGTAAAAAGAAAAGGTGAAGTATAAAAAACGTCCGATTTCAATAGCAGAGTTATCATTTGCAGTAGTCTGTATAATGGGAAATAATTTTAATCTTAACTTTTTGGGGTTACCGGTTTAAATGATTCGTCTTGAAACTACATATCGGGCTTTCATTTCAAAACTAGTGTAGTAGCTTAAATTGTTATGTGCTCTCCACGAAAAGAGTGTGAGTTGGTATTGTCTCAATATCTAATTGTTGTGTTTATTAAACCAGTTAAAAAGAAGCTTACCTCGTCACTAAGGAAAATGTTTTTCTTTTTTTATAAAATTAGGTAATGCATTTGCTCATTCAGTCATTACTTCACAGAATCTTCTGTCATAATCATCCTGTATTTCGTAAGAGAAGAATTTATTCCGTTGTAAGATTTTATCCTCTGCACTGATAGAAGTATCATTTTTATTTAAAAGAAATTGTATTAAGGCGAATCTGGACGTCCAAGTGTGCGACAGAGATAAATATATCGGAAAAGTATTCCGCGCTTTTTGGGAAAACGTTACGACCGATTTTGAAATTTTAAACTGTATTTGTCTTAAAATAATATTTGAATTTGCACCGTTTTATTTTTTTTTATTTTCTATGTATTTAAATTGTAAGTTTGTTATTAAAAACAATTTCTAAAATCGGCTCAACGGCGCATGTGATGACCAATGTCTTAATGACAAAACTTTTTTAATTTTTGAATTTGGACTAATAATAACGCCCGAAACAGAAATATTCATTTTTCTTTTTTCCATCAAATGCCGACAGGCCGCCGGCTTCTATCGTAACCTAACGCACAGACCGTGTTGTTTTGAGGAAGTATCTACGTACAGATGGTCTGCTATGGCATCACGTAAGGCATAAATATAAGGATATTCAATTCTGCTTTTAGTTCTGTCTTTTTGTGTATTTTACACAATCCAACCTACTTCCTAGCTATGTTTTAAATAAGTGGGAAATTCTTAAAATGTGTAAATGTTAATAATAGATAATGTATCTACTTTTTATTAAAGAGTCATAATTATAAATACTAAACCACTTCAATAATTTCCTTGATGCCAATGATATTACGAAACAGGACATCAATAAAATGCAAGTAAAAAAATGCATACAGCCATTTTTTTGACTGGATAAAATGCACCGACTGAAATACGCAATGACAAAGTAATAAAATGTCTAGGTAAGTAGATATGGAACTTACATTTTGTACAAATAATATTAAATCTTAGAAGAAGTCTTTTTTCTTTTCGCGCTAATACGAAGATGCTTCCGCCTTTTGACGAGTACCTTTTAACCCTTTTTTAGATAATGCGGTTTGCTACTTGTAAGAAAGTAAATATTCTTCATACAATAACTGCAGGGCTAAGTCAGTTCCAGAGAAAAAGTTTAGAGTTACTTGACTACAGGTGTGCGATGTCTGTGTGTGTGTGTGTTGAGTGAGGTTTGTATGTTTGTGACAGTGTGTGGCACCCTGACTCATTTATCACAAGTTACCGTATAGGAAGTTGTTTTGTAAAATCATAGATACAGGTATAGAATAATACTCAATGAAACGTAGCGAATACTCTAGACAATCTTAGCAATTGATTTTGCGCACATGTAATATAAAAGGCAAACAATTCATACCATTCAAAAAGACAAGAGGTATCTTTCTTTTCGATCTAACTATCGCTTGAGGTTTATTCCTGCAATCACGTGTTCTACAAATGCTCTTCACATTTGCGCATACCTCGAGATAATTCAGTTTTCGGAAAACAACAGTTATTTAATTTACAAAATAAGTCACTGAATCTACTGATTCATAGTACGGATTATATTATCAGTGTTATAATTATGTATTTCTGAATTAATAGTATTTTTTGTAGCCTAGTCAATCAAATAAAATTATCATAGTATCTTATTAATTTGCATTTTAATTTTGATTTTTCTAAAGAAACCATATGAAATAGTGTTACCCTATACATGCAAGTTCATATGACAGACTAACTAATGTTTTGAAAAGATCTGATTACTCGAAACGGTATCATTTCTGTAGTGCACTCAATTCGACGAATGTGCTACCGTTCTAGTTGTGGTTGTCCCGGCGGACGAGTTCAAAGAGAAAACCCATTTTCCTCTTTCGGACGCTATTTGCCATCAGAAAGAAATGAAAAAAAATGTTTTAGTATTAGTAAGGACGCTGAACCGTCGCCTTGACCACTTTTTATTTTTCCTTTTGAAGCCAATAGAACCAAACAAAAATTTAAAAAAAGAAAATTTAAAAAATAAAACGTTGGCGCAATTTTAAATCTGTTTTCAAAACAACCCTTTATCAAATTTAAAATATTTTGATTGGTATGTCTAAAAACAGCGGAAAAAGATCCGCGCCATCTCCTGGAAGAGAATCTCATTAAAAGGCCGTCCAGATTTGCCTTAAACGTTAAAAAGTTTTTGTGTTTTCTATATATGGCCAACATGATTTGGTGTTCCCAAGTGATTAAGAAAACTAAAATTAAATAAAAATCTTTCAAGACAAAAAAATAATTTATTCAAACTAATATTGAAAACAAAAAAAGAAGCGCTTACAAAAATAACACATTTTATTTCCACTTATTAAATAAATATTTACAGACATAATAAAAAAAAAAGATCTTCAACAGTGTACATATAAATAAGGCTGTATTAACATACTAAACTTACTTCGTAAGAATACTCTCAAATGTTTCATTTCATTCACCCGTTTTATTTTTTATAAGGATAATCATAATCGAAAAAACCCGTAGTTTGAGGTCCAGCATTGTCTCGCCATAATGAAAGATCCACAGCTGGCAACTGCCCGCAAGGCACCACTTGATTTCTACACAAAACAAGAGTCAGAAAGAATATTCCACAAAGATAATTGCCTAAGTTACCCTTCCTTAATCCTTTCGAAACCCCTAGGTTGCATTGACCTTATATTTTGTCCGTTATCACAGAATAACCTCGAGATACTGGTCTTACGAATCTCATTTAATTGCGCTGGAATCCAAAAGCGGTAACAGTATTTAGTTTGGATAATAAGAAGTTTAGAAGAAATTGAAGCATACCTGCAGTAAATTGGCTGCTATTTTCAAACCAGAATCTATCACCAGCCCTAGTCCTGTAGAATTGCTCTGTTAGGATGCACAAGAACGTTGGACCGGCTAAAGCACCAGGTACCAACAACTCTAAGGAACCACCAACGGTTAAATCCACGTCATCGACGCTTTGGTAAACGCTGGATAGCTTCTGCACGTTCTGCAAAATCAATTTGCATTAATTCATGAGTTGGAAGCTTCACCTTGAGTTTGTTTACATCTGGTGAGATGACGTCTAAGAAATCTTGGAAAGTATTCGCCCTGGGTAAGCCGCAGAAGACTCTCATATCGTTGTAAGAAGCCAATCCGTGATCTCTGTTCCTTTGGATGTCGATGGCTTTCAAATCTTGGCCGAAAACCTGTCCCATCCTAAACAGGAATTGCGTTATCTGAAATCGTGATATATTAGAGTGTTGTGAATCGCTTCTATCGAGGTAAAAGTACTTCACTGTCGTGGAATTGATCGGACCTCAATTCAGGCTGGGACGCCATACCTCTGGTGAGGGAATCGAAGTTATCTCCTTGCTCCAGCAGCACCGGTCGATTGAACCAATCGCTCAAGCGGACATTACCCAAATTGTTCCTGATTTCACCGACTAAACTGTAAGATTAATCGAGTAAATGTGGATTTTCCACGAATAAAAGAGAGGTTTTGAACTAACTCCAGATAACCTGCGATCAATGAATGGAAGAATCTAAAGGCTGCTGTAGCGTGCTCGTTAATGACTCTAGGATCTACGTTGGGATCGTAGTCGTCAACGTATCCCTTGGTGTCGTAGATGATTTTGTTCTTCAAGCTATTTTCGACACCCAAGAAAATCGGTAACCATTCGTAATAAGTGATGAACTGATGCTGGGCCATGTTGATCTTACGTGCTTCTTGGTATAGGGTTTCGTCATTCCAATGGGGATTGATTATCGATAATTCGTTGGCTATCCTGTTGTGTTCGCGGAATAAGATTATTTGCAGGATGGTGAGTTGAGGGTTTTGATTGACACGAACGTCTCCTAATACAGTAAAAACAAATTCAATCCCAATAGCACTCTAATAACTATCGATTTGCGATATTACCTGCTGCATAGCATACTTCCTGCACGCTTTGCAAATCACACACACCAGTGGCGTTATTGTTTCTGGGCAACCATTCTTGTCCGTTGCGGAACTCGGCTCTTAGTCTGCCACCATTGAATTCTCTAACTTGCGCACCTACTTGATCCGTAGTGCCGTAAACGATGGATAAGTCCAAGTAGTGATTCACGACTGTTAACTGAAAAATGAGAGAATGGAAAATTGGATCGCGGTGCTAAGGAACCCATCAACACTCATCAGCCATAAGATGTACTATTTGGATATCTAATAGACATCCATAGAATATACAATAATGATGTCTAATGAAGGTTCTGGATATCTATAAAGTCTAATGGATGTATGGTATACATTTTGTGCTGTATGGGTATCACGATAGTTCAGTTTACTAAAAACACTTTTAACGGCTTGTGCGTACGTCACAGGCGGTATCAAGACTATGATTGAAGCTCGTGTGCTATCATCCGAAATACGAACATGTTACGAACTTATACGAAGAAATTAGATCATTGTAATAGCCCTTGTAAAACGTAAGCACCAGTCGCTCCTGCATTGAAACATTAACCCAGTGGAGTAAATTCCCAATTGGCAAGTAATGTTGCAGATGTCCCAGTAATATTACATTATTTACTAGACAGCGATGTTAAACCAAAAACATGTTACTGAAATTTTGCAGCAACATTAAATAATGATAGAAATATTGCAGGCCATTACAGTAACATTTCAATGTAATCAGGAAAAAATATTTTAAAACAATGTTGCGAAAACAGAAAATGTCAGAAATGTTGAGGTAATATTTAGTTGTAACATTGCCATATTTACAAAATTTACATTTTATAAAGTGTAAGATAGGTACGTATATATATGTTTCTGCAAATTTAGAATTTTGAAAACACAAAACTAATGGAGCAAATTTTCTCTATAAAGTAAATAATGGTGATGAAATTTTTTAACATTTTTGTAGCTATAATAACCATGTAGTGGGGTTGTGTTGCGCACTGCGCACTTGTAAAGTTAGTATCGCTTGCCATCACAAGTTTTTTCGTACCGCGCATACACGAGTTGGCGTGAACCTGTGAACAGTGTTGCCGGGTAATTTAACCAACTGTGGGTAATTGGTGGGTACTTGGGCTATATCGGGTAATTCTGGTAATTTTAACAGATCACAATTTATCAATAATTTTTATATGGGATTTTATATGTACATATGCTATTTAAATTTCGCGGTAAATAATTTAGAAACATTAGGAGCTTTTATTTGCTTTTGTTGACAAATTGATTGAAAACCGTTGATATTGTTGCACTGCTGAAGTTTTTTTTTGCGGTTTATAAATGTTACTCTATGTACCCTAATAGCCAAATTTAAGTTTCCCGCCACAACTTTTTAGTGAATTCAACGTAAAGCATTAAAATAACTATGAATGTAGTACAAAATGGTGGGTAACAATTTATGTTTCAACGTTGAAGTTACTTAGAATAATTGCGGGAAATTTAAATTTTGCTATTAGGGTACTTATAAAATGGATTGCTTTTATTGTAACCTAGAGTCATGATATGAAAAGTTTAGATAGCATAGACTAGATTTAGAACGGATAATTCAAACTTTCTATTTAATTTCAGAGAAAATAAAGGTAATAAATCAGCATCTATGGCAAATGTAAATTCCAGATTCAAGTTCGTTTTATAGTTACATGAATGTTTGCTGAAAAATGTTTACTTTTGGATGTGTCTAGTTTTGAAAATATACGATACAAATGTTCACCTAAACCCTTTAGCAACTTAGAACAAATCAACAATAGGTCAAAACAAAAATGGGTAAAAATTCGGGTAATTTTAAATATGATGCAGGTAAAATTGGGTAATTTAATCACAGATGGCGGGTATTTGACGCACGTGGAGCTGGTAACACTGCCTGTGAACCCCCTCTTTCACAATATATGGTAATCGTGACTGGACAGGGCGTGGATAGGACCATCATGGGATTGTGCGTCGCAATTATTTTGATGAGAAAAAATTCCCGTCAATAACGAATCAACATTATCAGGTAAGTTTTATTTATAATGCTAAAGTAGGTATGTCGATCCTTTCAAATTCATCGAAGATCTTTAAGATAGATATGTATTATGTATATCATAACCTATATATGTTATAGTAAAACCGACCAATAATTATAAACAGTGTTATATATATAGAATATGCAGCTTATCCTCAATTTTCATATAAATAAAATAGTTTTTCTGATCTCTATTTTTGACGGTCTTTTTTTTTATTTATTTCAGAGAGAATTAGAAGAAATATTGTACTCACAGATACAGAATACGAAATAACAGTCATGGAATGGTTTCGTTATGCAAAACAAAGATTTGATAGAAAAACAGCAAAATGTTCAAAGGAATAAAATGCATTCGGAGCGTTTTTCTTATGTGTTGTGAGTTTTTGTTTAAATTCTATTTATGTTAAATTATGTGCCCCATAATCTGTTTCCAATACTGAAGTTTATTAAAATGGAATTTAATGTACTTTTTTTTTTAATCAATAAATGCCTTTATTGTCTTCTGTAAGCAGCATTTTACTTTTTAAAGTATTTATTAATGTATTTCGTTTACTTAAATAGCTATTTATAATTATTATCATAGTATTACTATTTAGTTTTTACATAGAACTATATGATATATGATTGACCATTTTAATGTATCTGCAAAAATAACTACAAAAAAGACTTATAAAATGTTATATTATAAAAATGTCTTATCCATTATATTTTTCTGGCATTAATATTTAATGTAATATTGTAATTTTAGTAAGTGAAGATAAATTCGTATAAACAGAGGGGCCGATCTATCGAGGGTAACATGAAATTATAATATTAACATTGAATTTCAATAAGACTGATTGAGATTCCGTTTTATATTAATTAATATAACCTCTCGATAAACCTCAACATCATGTTTCTTGTATAATGCAGCAAGAACTTTTGGAGTAAATAAAAGATCCTAATAGAAACATTAGCGTAGATATATTTATAGAAACATTTAATTGCCACACTGTATCAATATTTCTCTTTAACATATGAGAAATGTTACGGAAGAGCTATACTTCAACATTAATCGTCATGTTAAACTAATGTTACTCGAAGACCTCGTATTAACATTACTGGGAAATATTGTTTCGTAACATCGCTTAGGCGGACATTAAACAGTCGTAGAAATGTTACTGCATGTGGTACATTGTATATATTTTTGTAAAATTTCGCGTTACAAGATAACATTTAGACGACGTTATAGTCATGTTATTTTGCCAAGTGAGTTGTTATACTACGAGCATTTTTGACGATTATTACCTGCTCAGCTGGTTGGATGCCCCCAACGCAGTTCCTATCTCTATCGGTGATTGTCCTAACGAAATTCATGCAATTCATCGGTTGTAGGCGATTTTGATTAAGCGGATCGTCATTGGCGATCACCAATGGGAAGCAATGATCGGGTGAATTGGAGAGAGGTAGTAATTGGCCATCCCCAGAGCAGCATTTCGTGTGGTGAGGCTCTAAAAACAAAAAACTCCAAAGCTTTTTCCATCAAACCAATCGATTTGGGTCGATTCTTACGCGCTTGAGTGCTGCCAGCAATCATACTCATATCGTGCGTGATTATTTGACCGTATTGCATGGCAGCCAAGGTAAACTTGGGGTCCTGTATCGGCACGTCAGGATATATGAGTAAGCTTAAGACTCTAGATGGTGGCAAATCGCTTCCATCAGTGGCTGTGGTCGGCGTACTTATCCCTATATAAGGTGAAATATCAGTATTTTGTGATCGTTTTAGTTGTTAATACCCAGATAACAGAGTGACGTAAAATGACGTGTAATAGACGTTGATATCACGTTTTAGACGTAATATCGACGTCATTTGAACGTCATTTTACCTCACTTAAAATGACGTGTAATAGACGTTGATATCACGTTTTAGACGTGATATCGACGTCATTTGAACGTCATTTTACCTCACTTAAAATGACGTGTAATAGACGTTGATATCACGTTTTAGACGTAATATCGACGTCATTTGAACGTCATTTTACCTCACTTAAAATGACGTGTAATAGACGTTGATATCACGTTTTAGACGTAATATCGACGTCATTTGAACGTCATTTTGCCTCACTTAAAATGACGTGTAATAGACGTTGATATCACGTTTTAGACGTAATATCGACGTCATTTGAACGTCATTTTACGTCACTCTGCTATCTGGGTAACCGAACCTACCATCTCCATATTTAGCCGGCAATAAACGATTGAAAGTCGTTTGCGGTATGCCCAAAGCTGGGATTCGCAAATTGTTGCAAGACCCATCTAGAGTCCTGTAACGCGAAGGTGGACACGTGGAAGGACCAACTCCGCAAGCCTGCGCAGGATCAGGTGTTGTAACAACGGGAAATGGATTGGGCCTGAAAAAAAATTAATGGATATAAGATATTAATCAAAATATGCTGCATGTGTTTAATTTACCTGAAAGTTTGCTGGGTAAATACTGGTTGAGTCGGTTGGATGAAAGTGGTTGGAGGAGAAGGGTTAACCGTGTTGAGGGTTACGTCGAAAATATTGTTGCCAAAACCGGGAAAAGCGGATTGGTAAGGGTAGTAGCCACCTCCGTCAGCTAATTTGCAGCTAGCGATTAGCAGCAGTTGGGCGAAAAATGAGCTCCATCTGGTTGAATGGTAGGGCATGGTCTTGCTCCTTTAGCAATTTTTCTTATCTGTAAAATGATAATTGCGAGTTAAAACACTAAAATCTTATCTACACAGAGATTCAAAATGATTGTCAATTCCGCTCCTATAGCTAGTAACAGGGTGTAGGTATATGCCGCGTGTTTGCAATGAAGGTTTGAACTAAGTCAGTGTTGGAACATAAAAAAGTAAACGGATCTGTCATAAATAAGGAAAACGTAACCTATATTTGAACTCGCATTATATAAACGACTATGGATTGGTGTTTCTGCTTGTAAAAATAAAATTTAATTAAACTAACTTTACTAAATTATGATTTTACAATTGAGTACTAACTGGTGTTTAACTAAATTTATTTATTACTTTAAATTATAACATACAATTAGTATAATTATTAAGTGACAAAACTGCATCTCTCAGTTCTTCTATGGTATGCATGCGGTTTCTATAGATCCTATTTTTTAGATAGCCGAACATGAAGTAATCTAATGGGGTTAGATCAGGCGATCGTGGTGGCCATCTTTCTGCTCTAACGAACCTGTCAGCAAAAAAACTGTTGAAGATATTGGCAGGTTTGTCGAGCAGTATGTGCTGGAGCATTATCGTGCTGAAAATAACCTGCTTCAAGCTCATTTACTTGTAACTCTGCAATAAACAATTCCAACATCTGTTGGTAACGTTGGGCTGTTACAGTTTCCTCGAAGAAAATTGGCCCTATTATTCGTTGCCTGGACATAGCTAACCAAACTCCAACTTTTACGGGATGCAATTGCGTTCTCGAAATTCGTGTGGATTTTCTGCAGACCAGATACAATAGTTTTGTAAATTGATATAGTCTGTTAGATAAAACCAGACTTCATCCGAGAAAAATGATTGTTTAGCAATCATCGTCCCTTAAATTGTTATTAAACCAACGACAATATTCCAATCGCCTATCGTGATCTAATGGTAATAATTCCTGTACCGTAGAAATTTTATAGGGATGAAAATGTAACTTTCTTTTGACAGCTCATTGCGCTGAAGTGTATGATAAGCCTATAAAATTATAAAATGTAATAAACTATTTCACTTAATGTTAATATTGATTTTTTACCTGTTTGTTGAGCTATTACCACAGATAATTCCCTTATTTTCTTTACAGTATTCAGAAATACTATTGTTGGTGATATTAGATGTAAATATAAACGATTTGAAAAAAAAAATTATAAGATAAATAATCGAAAGATACTACAACACGCACGCCAATGTCGCTAAATGTCAGAAAATTCTTTAATGTATGAAATTTATATGTAGCTAACTTCGCTCATTAAATTGGTAATAAGTATAGATAAATTTTTCCGGAAAACAGTTTTTTTTCTTACGACAATCATTTTGAATCACATGGTATATGTATTTAATGAAAGAATGAGTTAGGAGGTTTTTTTTTTGATAGAATTCCAGATGACTCAATATGAGAAGCGAAAACATTAATAAACTTGAGATACTGTCTTTGAGGTTGTTGAAGTATAGTCTGTTTCATTTTAGTTATTGCACCAGATATATCAATGGTATGCAATATGCATATTGCATATCAAGTAATTCGTTTGGTCCATTGCTTATGCCGATAACTAAACGTGATCGTACTATAGCGACATCTACTACAGACGCTACAAAGTTTCCTAGTAGAAAATATTGTATACATATACAGGGTTATTATTGTATAGCACTTTTTAAAAAAAGAGGTAAAAGATATACATGTGCAATGCCTATATACAAAAAATTACGGTTCTAAGTACACGGAGTACCGAGAAAATGATTTTTCTTTATTGGAGTCCGGCCCTGACTCATTTACCATACCGGTGAACTATCGGTCGTCGCTACACTTTGAACGTTGGGATTACATTTAGTGTGCACTTGCTATTCGCAGTGGATGCATGCGTTTGCAATGGCAGCGTATAGATTTGGAACACGCTAGATAAAGTTAACAATCATACATTAGTTTTATTGCAAACATAATAAGTTTGTTTTAAAACAAATTTAACCTTTAAAATGCACTACCATTTTACGTGATACATCGAGTTCATGGCAAAAGCACATCATAAAAAAAAACACCTGACTGCTTTGTTTGCATTCTGGTGCTTCCGTCTTATCTCAGTTTAAATCTTGTGTAAATAACATCTGCTGTGAATGAATTCACTATGCCTAGCATTTAATTTTTTCGATGTTTACTTACAGATGGTTGAAATTCATTTCCTATCAGATTTATGTGTATACAAATGGTAAACACAGATGTGGGCCGTCTTTAACTACATTTTGGGCCCTAAAATTTGAAAAATTACAACATGCACCTAGAACCGTAATTTTTTGTATATAGGCATTGCTCATGTATATCTTTTACCCCTTTTTTTAAAAGTGCTATACAATAATAACCTGTATAGCACACAATTGTTACTCTAATGGTCGGGAATAACTGTCTTTCAAGAAAAATAGCGCTTAGTTTTACAATTGCGGATTATGAATGTGATCAGTAATATTTTTCTAAGAATTCTAAAGCTGCTAAAGTATTTTCAATCCTTAGTTTTCATGATTTCTTCTGAAATATCCTGACATTGCTAATGTAAAAGTATTTAGAATAATAACTGAATCAATATTTATAACACCACAAACACATAATTGAATTTTAATGTTTATTTTGTCTAAAAGATATTGTCGTATAATAATTACCGACATGTAGCGACCTGTAATAGGTAATCGCTACTTAACATATTTAACATAAAATAGTTTCCTTTATCGATTTGGGAAAATCCTACACTCTGTACTACTGCCACTAGTTGATAGATGGCGCTGTAAATAGGGTTTCGTCGAAATACATGTATAATAGAGTTGAATTAGATCTCGAAAAGTAAAATCTATAATAGCAATCCCATTGCTATTATATACGAAAAACTAGCACAAAATTTGACAATTTTGCAAATTGTTTCGAATTAGATAATATTTCTTCAGCACGAACGGAAATACAAAATCTTAACTGAGACATTTACATATAATTTTCCCCTATTTAGCGTAATAGCTATAATGAATATAATAATTGCATGTGGTACGATAATTTTACCTAAATATAAGTTTCTACGAATAATGGGATAATTTGTAGCGATGTACTGACGTAAATAGAGCAAGTCTTACGTAGTATGTAATAATTTGACAATGATACATGCCATATTAAACATTTTAAACAAGCTTTTTAATTCTGGATTTAATTGGTACATTTACATAATATGAATTAGCAAGTATAGCAGAACTGTTCTTACATCTACTAAAACAATAATGATAATAATAATAATAATAATAATAAAAAATTGGGTGTGAACTATTCTTAATTCTCACAGAAATGATAAATTAGCATATTCATGGGTAAATGACTTTGATGTATCGACACGAGTAATCTAGAAATCTTTAATATGTATCTCGTGAAACGGAGCATATATCTTTGAATTTAAATTAGGGAAAGCTATAGATTTCGTTGGGAATATATGATCTATAGTTTGTTGCTTCTCCTGGAGTTACCACTGCCTAGAAATTTAAACTGTAATGTCTCTTGGTCCATTTGAATATGTTTTTTTTTCTTTTTGCCTAATACTGAACTTTTCTTTACAATTTTACTTTTATAAATTTCTTCAAAATTATTTAACCGGTGTTGATTTATTATTTTTTATTTTTTTTTCCTTTTTTTGAGTATTCGGTTTTTTCTTATTACCAAAATCAGCAGTAATAGCAAATTTAGTTATGGAGAAAGTTGAGCAAGATATACTAAACAAAATTGATACACATATTATATTTTTTAAACGATATGTAGATGACTGCATTTTGCAATACCTCAAAGCAAAAGAAATACATATTAGGAAAAATTCAATAACTATCATAACGTATTCAATTCACATTAGAAAATGAAATAGTTTCATCAATAAATTTTCTTGACATAACAATCTCACATAAAAATGAAAAAATCTACACAAATTGGTATTTTAAACCAACGCATTGTGGAAGGTATTTCAACTTTTTATCACAAACACCCACAAGATACAAAATAAGTACGATTAACAACTTAGTGGACAGGTGCAGAGCTTTCTCAGAAAAAAAAACCAATATCAAACAAAATATTAATAAAATAAAAGAAATGTTAATTAATAATAATTATCCAATTCATTTTATAGATAATTATATAAAAAAAGATTAACACAAATGAAAATAAAATAAAACCAACCACAAAATAAGGACCAAATAAAGAGGAGAACAAAAATATTATTTCTATACCATACACAGAACAATTTACAAAAATTCCTGAAACAATACAAAATCAACATTTGCTCATAAACCAAATTACACAATAAAAAAGTGGTTTCACAAAAACTAAAGAACCAATAGATTTTATAAGCAACACATACAATTTACAAAATTAACTGTGAAAACTGTGAAGGGTGTATATTGGACAACACAACAATACATAGAGAAGAGAATTTACTCTCACAAATCTATTTTTTCTATTTTGCATTATAAATTGATAATAAATACTTAATAAAAATCTCATTAAAAATATTGAGTTTTATTTTTATATGAAGTTGGTCACATTGACATACGATTGACATTTGACGAATTCAAAATTCCAATTCGGCTATTTAAATTGTTTAAACAAATATTTTCATAATATAGTCTCTGTAAACTGTAAAAAATGAGTGATACTGAGACAAATTTATCTTGTACGCCACCACAACTGCGTGAAATGCGGATAACGGCCGTCATAAATTTATTACCGAAAAAATCAAAAGCAGTATATGAAAAATGCTAACCATCAATTTGAACTATGGGCTGTACAGAATAATGTCAACACAATATCTGAAACATTTTATTGGCATATTTTGAATTACAAGGTAAAAATAAGAAATCTTCTACTTATGGTCTATGTATTCCTGCTTTCGTTCTTGCTTTTCCATTTATAAAAATACAGACATATCAAAATATATTATTACAAGCCTATTTAAAACGATTCTCTGAGGGATACGAGGCTAAGAAATCTAAAATTTTATGCATTGAGATATATTAATAATTTATAGAAGAAGGTTTGACGCATTGTATTTAGCAATAAAGGTACGATATTATTTGCAAATGTAATTTTTTTTATGTAATGGATTAATTTTAGATCGTTTTATAATGGGTTTCACAGGTGCCTGTAGACGAGATGATTAACAAATATGTCCATACATGATTAGAATTTAAGAGTGATATTATTTTGGTGACAGTACCTAAACAAAAAATAATATCGTAAGAGTTTTTTGCAATTACAGATGAAAGATGGATTACTTTAATTAAAAATATGTCGCCCTGTGACCAAAAAATATTAATCATTCAAGATCTTCTCTTACATATCGCAATGGTTATTGTATATCGTGGCCGATTGGAATTAATACGATTGGCAAAATGCCTAAATTAATAGCTGATTTTCTAAAATTGCCCATTCAGAGCTTTGTACTGGACATGCTTCAGACGTTCTAGTGCTACACACTTAGCAGACGCAGGCAGTGATTTTGCTGACTTAAAACGTCATGGTGGATGGAAGTCATCTGCGGTAGCTGAGGGTTACATCGAACATCTATGAAAAGTAAAGTGGCTGTAGCGCACAACTTATCAGGGCAAGTACATCTGGTCATTCTAGAGTTATATCATCGAATGATTCTCAATCACAAAGAGTACCATTAAAGCCGAAACATAACTCAGCAAAACTTTGTTACGAAGAATTTGCCTGGCATAACAATACATGCTCAAGATACTTGTTCCGTCAGTGTAATGTATACAGTAATTCCACGTTTCATAACAATAACATGTAAACTAAATTTGTATAGAATTTTTGATTAAAGTATTTACAATTTACATGCATTAAACGTCAATTTTGCTTTTCTGTCATATGTATTCAATACAGCCAACATAGAAATGAAAAAAGGCGTATCACATGAAGCACTTTTCGATAACGCAAAAGCGTGTTACAATTGCGTTTTTATGAACGCAAATAGAAAAACAAAATTCCGAAACGTAAAAACATGGTATAATTAATAAGAAAAAACCGGAATACCCAAAAAAAAGGAAAAAAAATAAAAATAATTTTACTTTTAAACAAGTAAAACTTCTATGAAAATTATCACTATTTTAGTAATCTTACTTGTGAGTATTCCAGACTGTATGAAAAAATCTTGGAAAACCTTTACCCACATTTCGAAATTTTGCTAGGAATATTACAGGCTACATAAAAAAAACCATCGAAAAATTATTTATGGTTAGAAATATTGTACTTCTAAAAGTAAAATACCTGTACTGGTTTTAGGGGCACATAATTGCCCAAAAATCGTGCAGGAGTTTTAATAAAAATCTTTTGGTGTGTACACTGATTAAAATTTACAATTGGATACGCCAATTCTAATTTCTAAATTAAACTTTCTCCGAAAATTCCATCTCACGAAATTCGATTTAAATAATTTTATCATATTAACACTAGTCTTCCTTTTCCTGAACGGTGAATATAAAATTTATTTCATCATATGCCATACATAGAAAAGAATCAGCATCGTTTAACGTATTAATAGCTAATTTAAAGAAAAACTCATCAGAAGGTAAGGTCTTCCGCAAGGTCATCTACCTTGACATTCATAGTTCGTCGCACTTTGGCACTCATTGATAGGCAATCGTGACAAAGTTGTAAATCGAAACCGATTACTTATACATTAAAAGAAACGGTAAATTTAATTGCTTTATACGTATTTATTTGTTTTATCCAACGATGTTTACACGACGAAGACAAGACATAAAAGTAGTTGCAGTTATTTTTCCTCACCTAATAATGCAATAGTTACCTTGGCATTTGAGACGTCTAACAGTCTTTACGAGAAGTTCATTGATGGAATCTACCTTTCGTAGATCGTGGAGAGATCATCAATGACTGCTCTTGTCTCTCAGGTGCATTCTAAAAAGATTTATTACCTGCAATTACCTATATCGAATACTACGCACTATAAAATTTAATTGATCGGGTAAAAGCATAGCTAACTTTCGATGTCTCATTTAATCGGCATCTAATTAACAGCACAAGAAAGTGAAAAAGTCTAATTATTTGAACAATAACACTACAATTAAATAGAAGGTAAATCGAGCACTGTGAGATATACTGATAACTAACAGGAAATACCAATAAACTTCAGTCTCACAAATTCTTTAATCTTCAAAAAGACAATGTACATTCCCACTTGGCAAGTAATGTTGCAGATATCCCAGTAATATTACATTATTTACTAGACAGCGATGTTAAACAAAAACATGTTACTGAAATTTTGCAGCAACATTAAATAATGATGAGAAATATTGCAGGCCATTACAGTAACATTTTAATGTAAAAAAATATTTTAAAACAATGTTACAAAAACAAAGACTTTGTTGTCAGAAATGTTGAGGTAATATTTAGTTGTAACATTGCCATATTTACAAAATTTACATTTTATAAAGTGTAAGATGGGTACGTATATATGTTTCTGCAAATTTAGAATTTTGAAAACACAAAACTAATGGAGCAAATTTTCTCTACAAAGTAAATAATGATGATGAAATTTTTAACATTTTTTGTAGCCTATAATAATCATGTTAGTGGGGTTGTGGTTGCGCACTGCGCACTTGTAAAAGTTAGTATCGCTTGCCATCACAAGTTTTTTTCGTATCGCGCATACACGAATTGTCGTGAACCTGTGAACCCCCTCTTTCACAATATACGGTAATCGTGACTGGACAGGGCGTGGATAGGACCATCTTGGGATTGTGCGTCGCAATTATTTTGATGAGAAAAAATTCCCGTCAATAATGAATCAACATTATCAGGTAAGTTTTATTTATAATGCTAAAGTAGGTATGTCGATCCTTTCAAATTCATGGAAGATCTTTAAAGACAGATATATTATGTATATCATAACCTATATATGTTATAGTAAAACCTACCTGTTGTGCTATAAGGATGAGCAATGTCACGTAATGTCATTCTTAGAATTGGTAGTAATTCTTGATCAAATACAAATTTTACAATAATTATAAACAGTGTTATATATATAAAATATGCAGCTTATCCTCAATTTTTATATAAATAAAATAGTTTTTCTGATCTCTATTTTTGACGGTGTCTTTTTTTTTAATTTCAGAGAGAATTAGAAGAAATATTGTACTCACAGATACAGAATACGAAATAACTGTCATGGAATGGTTTTGTGATGCAAAACAAAGATTTGATAGAAAAACAGCAAAATGTTCAAAGGAATAAAATGCATTCGGGGCGTTTTTCTTATGTGTTGTGAGTTTTTGTTTAGATTCTATTCATGTTAATTTATGTGCCCCATAATCTGTTTCCAATACTGAAGTTTATTAAAATGAAATTTAATGTACTTTTTTTTTAATCAATAAATGTCTTTATTGTCTTTTGTAAGCAGCATTTTACTTTTTAAAGTATTTATTAATGTATTTCGTTCACTTAAATAGCTATGTATAATATTATTCATAGTATTACTATTTAGTTTTTACATAGACTATATGATATATGATTGACCATTTTAATGTATCTGCAAAAATAACTACAAAAAAGACTTATAATGTTATATATAAAATGTCTTATCATTATATTTTTCTGGCATTAATGTTTAATGTTAATATTGTAATTTTAGTAAGTGAACATAAATTCGTATAAACAGAGGAGCCCGGTCTATCGAGGGTAACATGAAATTATAATATTAATATTCAATTTCAATAAGACTGATTGAGATTCCGTTTTATATTAATTAATATAACCTCTCGATAAACCTCAACATCATGTTTCTTGTATAATGCAGCAAGAACTTTTGGAGTAAATAAAAGATCCTAATAGAAACATTAGCGTAGATATATTTATAGAAACATTTAATTGCCACACTGTATCAATATTTTTCCTTAACATATGAGAAATGTTACGGAAGAGCTATACTTCAACATTAATCGTCATGTTAAAGTAATGTTACTCGAAGACCTCGTATTAACATTACTGGGAAATATTGTTTCGTAACATCGCTTAGGCGAACATTAAACAGTCGTAGAAATGTTACTGCATGTGGTACATTGTATATATTTTTGTAACATTTCGCGTTACACGATAACATTTAGACGACGTTATAGTCATGTTATTTTGCTAAATGGGAACATGTATGGGATATCATCGGGAGGAGACTATAACACAGTTAATCCACGATGTTCAAGTTGATGGAACAATGTGCCACAAGCACCATCTCATTTTGTGGATGCCTAGACGTGTACAGGAGTCACATTCCACGTTATTTGGGAAATGTCCTATTCCATTATTCCAAACAATTTAAGGTTTACGCAAGCTTTTTTTAGGGTTTTCCTGACAAGGGAAAAGCTTGTCGGCAAACTTGTCATTGGCAAGGGTGTAAGCTTGCTGTAAGGTCATGACAAGGTTGCTAGTTGACACAGGATAAGGTTTTTATAAGCTTATCTGTAAAAGCATATGACAAGGTTTTCATAAACTTGTCTGTAATAGCATGTGACAAGGTTAGAATGAGCATGTTGAGCCAAACTTTAGTACAAACCTTAATAAAAGCTTGCAACAATCAAAACAAAATTGGAATTGAGTATTAATTTCTTCCTTTTCTTGGTTTTTAGGTCATAAAAATATGGAATTTCAAAAGCTTTTCAAGATACATGTAAAAATATAAATTGTAAATGGTGTAAACTATAAATAATTGTTTTGTTTAATAAATGACAAAAACATAAAATTCATAGTAAACAGTGTTTTGTTAAATGTTTAAATGGCGATTAAACAAAAAAAAATCAATACTCGTGTTAATTGAGGCCGAATCACTCCAGAAATACACGAAGTCACAGTAAAAAAATGATATAATAACCTTCTCACAACGTTCTCATAACCTTTTACTGTCAAGCTTATCTGGACAAGTGAAAGTTAAGCAAGTGACAAGCTTGTCGTAAGCTTACATGTCATCTAGGATATATCTGGGGTGATTTTGCAACTTTTCTTGGAGGATTTGAGCAATTTATTTATAAATCCATATAGATTCCTTGCAAACTGCACAAACGCCTTAATGATTTATTAAATTATCCAATGCTTCCTCATATAATATCGGTCGATATTCCTAATATGTAGAAATTTAATTCGTATACTCGTGAGTTTCTCTGTTCGATATGCATAACACACGCTTTCATAATCCCTTGCAAATAGAGAATTCTCACAAGCAATTACCCAGATTGGCAATACGAAATATAGCGCCGATGTTTTGAAAAAAAGACTTCGTGCATTCTCGCATGTTTGCTGGTACGATAATAACTAGATATCTTTAAATATCTTAAGCTTTAAGAGGCTTTAGGCGAATAAATCTTTTAGTAAGTTCAATAAGGAAAGAGCTGAATTAATATCCAGGAAATTGATATGAATAAATATCTTCCTGCTTGTTAGATACATATATAGATTAAAAGATTAACACTTACTGCGTCAATTCATATAATAAATATATATTTTAACACAATAACGAACAACAAAAGAACAAAATTCCAGTCACAACGCACAAACGACTAATTCTAGAATGATTTGTCTTTGAAAGCAGGAAATCCTAATGTAATTAAGATCGATTTTCCTTCACACTTCATTCGTTTTTGCATACTAAGGTGAAATACCTTATTTTTACTGAAGGAACACTACAATGTAATACTATTCTAAATATGTACATACATTCCAAACAAAACACAAAGAAAAAATGTTAGCAATTTCATAGTTTATAACATTCATACACGCAGTTATAACAATCATTTATAATTACTCCATAAGGAATTTTAATTTTCTTTTGATAAATTACGCTTTTACTGGATGATTAATGTATATACGTCACGCAATTGCTGTAACCTTTTGCAAGAACTAGAAAAACGAGGCCAGATGAACACGTAACAATCGCATCAATTTAATTAAAAGATGTTTTTATTTCCATTTCCATTATTTAGTTCCATCTAGTGGCGGCGGCCTTAAAGTTTTGTATAATACGAGTGCAATAAGTATTCAAGATCTCCGAAGGAAGTTGTGCAAATCTTTATTAGGAGAGGTCGTTTCGTAATTATATCTGCTGTGAAGTGCTACCTCTGAAGGTCCCACATTTATCTGGCGTTGTAAATCGATTTTTATCAAAATTTATTCGTAATCCGCGGAAATGCATTTGGATAAATTTACCTCGTGCATTATAAGTTGGAAATTTAAATGTAGGAAACAGGATTTTAGTTGTGAAATAAATTATTATATATTTTTTTTTAATTAAAGTGGCATGATTAAGCGTCTAGTTTTCGGGCGTTAAATTGTTACTGCTAATGGGCTATTAAAAATGCAACATTGAACTTCTCATATGTAGTAGTGAGAGGTATACTGATCCAGATTCTGCCTTGATTCTCTGATTTTTTATATATTTTTTTTGTACTTGCTTATTAATTTTACTAAATATCAATAATTAGTTGTTCAGGAGATATTATGTAAGATTTTGAGAATCTACGAAAGAAGGACTTGGAATTTGTAATGATATCCGTTCTGTTATGAAGACTCAGGCCTTGGTACTATTCCACAATGGAAATAACCCACTTGGCAAGCAATGTTGCAGATATCCCAATAATATTACATTATTTACTAGACAGCGATGTTAAACAAAAACATGTTACTGAAATTTTGCAGCAACATTAAATAATGAGAGAAATATTGCAGGCCATTATATACAGTAACATTTCAATGTAATCAGGAAAAAATATTTTAAAACAATTTTGCAAAAACAAAGACTTTGTTGTCAGAAATGTTGAGGTAATATTTAGTTGTAACATTGCCATATTTACAAAATTTACATTTTATAAAGTGTAAGATAGGTACGTATATATATGTTTCTGCAAATTTAGAATTTTGAAAACACAAAACTAATGGAGCAAATTTTCTCTATAAAGTAAATAACGGTGATGAAATTTTTTCGCATTTTTGTACCCTATAATAATCATGTTAGTGGGGTTGTGGTTGCGCACTGCGCACTTGTAAAAGTTAGTATCGCTTGCTATCACAAGTTTTTTCGTACCGCGCATACACGAGTTGGCGTGAACCTGTGAACCCCCTCTTTCACAATATACGGTAATCGTGACTGGACAGGGCGTGGACAGGACTATCTTGGGATTGTGCGTCGCAATTATTTTTGATGAGAAAAATTCCCGTCAATAATGAATGAACATTATCAGGTAAGTTTTATTTATAATGCTAAAATAGGTATGTCGATCCTTTCAAATTCATGGAAGATCTTTAAAGACAGATATGTATTATGTATATCATAACCTATATATGTTATAGTAAAACCTACCTGTTGTGCTATAAGGATGAGCAATGTCACGTAATGTCATTCTTAGAATTGATAGTAATTCTTGATCAAATACAAATTTTACAATAATTATAAACAGTGTTATATATAAAATATGCAGCTTATCCTCAATTTTCATATAAATAAAATACTTTTTCTGATCTCTATTCTTGACGGTCTTTTTTTTTAATTTCAGAGAGAATTAGAAGAAATATTGTACTCACAGATACAGAATACGAAATAACTGTCATGGAATGGTTTCGTTATGCAAAACAAAGATTTGATAGAAAAACAGCAAAATGTTCAAAGGAATAAAATGCATTCGGGGGCGTTTTTCTTATGTGTTGTGAGTTTTTGTTTAGATTCTATTCCTGTTAATTTATGTGCCCCATAATCTGTTTCCAATACTGAAGTTTATTAAAATGGAATTTAATGTACTTTTTTTAACTCAATAAATGCCTTTATTGTCTTCTGTAAGCAGCATTTTACTTTTTAAAGTATTTATTAATGTATTTCGTTTACTTAGATGGCCATTTATAATATTATTCATAGTATTACTATTTAGTTTTCACATAGAACTATATGATATATGATTGACCATTTTAATTTTAATTTATATTTTTCTGGCATTAATGTTTAATATTAATATTGTAATTTTAGTAAGTGAAGATAATTTCGTATAAACAGAGGGGCCCGATCTATCGAGGGTAACATGAAATTATAATATTAACATTGAATTACAATAAGACTGATTGAGATTCCTTTTATATTAATTAATATAACTTCTCGATAAACCTCAACATCATGTTTCTTGTATAATGCAGCAAGAATTTTTGGAGTAAATAAAAGATCCTAATGGAAACATTAGCGTAGATATATTTATAGAAACATTTAATTGCCACACTGTATCAATATTTCTCTTTAACATATGAGAAACGTTACGGAAGAGCTATACTTCAACATTAGTCGTCATGTTAAAGTAATGTTACTCGAAGACCTCGTATTAACATTACTGGGAAATATTGTTTCGTAACATCGCTTAGGCGGACATTAAACAGTCGTAGAAATGTTACTGCATGTGGTACATTGTATATATTTTTGTAACATTTCGCGTTACAAGACAACATTTAGACGACGTTATAGTCATGTTATTTTGCCAAGTGGGAAGTTCCCATCTCTTCCTTTGGCACATGCAAGCGATTTGAAAGAGTCTTATGACAACATGAAGCTTCTTTTGGCACGAATTAAGTATAACCACTTTAAGTGGAATGTTTGTGGTGATTTAAAAGTTGTTTCACTTTTGCACATTAAGCTTCAGTTGATGAAAAACATTTTTAAAGGTATGAATAAAACTAAGACTGGGTTTGCACATGCGAGGGAATAAGTTCGCAAAAGATCAGTGATGCTAAGGTAAAGGAAGATATTTTTGTGGGACCCCAGATGAGGCACCTACTTCGACAAGGAAAATTTGTGGAGGCGCCAAATGGAATTGAAAAGCAACATAGTTGTCTTTTAATTAAGGAGATTTGCGATGGCTTCTTGGGAAATCGTAAAGCCGAAATCTACGTAGAGATTGTAAACAATCTACTGGCCTCATATAAAGCCATGGGTTGCAACATAAGTCTCAAATACGCTTTCTTGATTCCCACTTCGACTTTTCCCAAAAAAACCTTGGAGCAATCAGTGACAAGCATGGCGGAAGATTGCAAGAGATACCAATGCAAATGGAGTCCTACTATGTTGGCAGACTGTTACTGGACGCTAAAGAAAGGTGTTTCTGATGCAAAATACAGTCGAAAGTCATATATCAGCACAAAAATTATTATTATTGTTATAAATACGAAATAATTAACGAGATAATTAGAAATCTGCGAATTTCCAGGGTGAATTTCACTCCTTAAAACCGTGTATGTTTACAACGTGTGTATAAATTGTCGCAAAAGCTATACGCAGCGACATTCTTCCTTCGTTTTTGAATCTAAAATCTAAATGGTAAAATATTGTACTATGCTTCATAAGTCTTCAGGAGTAACATACATTTAGCAACACTGTAGTCGCATACTACCGTAATGGTAGTTACAACACTTGTCAAAATTGACAGACCAGAATTACAACGTCAAATTGGATAACACAAATGATACATAGGGAAAAGCAATAAGAAAGCTTTATTAAAACAGAATTAGTAGTTTGATTTTTCGAACGCATCTCTCGTAATAAATTAGCGACACTATTTACCTAGCATATGTTCAAATTGATATCCGTCTGTTTGTAAACACATTTGCAATCTACGAGGTATTGTCTGTATTACTTGTTCAAGCCTTTCCGGTGTAATTTCTAATACTGCCGCATTAATTCGTCCTATAACTTCGTCAGCTTCTTGTGGAGGTGTTGCGTAAACTTTCACCTTTGTGAAACCCAAACAAAAAGTCTAAAGATTAGGTCGGGAGATCTTGCAGGCCATAAGATAGACCACCGCGACCAATCCACCTGATAGGGAAGTGTTCATCCAACCACTCTCTCACATTACGAAAAAAAGTGCCGGAGCTCCATAATGCATGTAAAACATGTTACGGCGTATATTGAATGGCATCTCGTCAATAACTTGTTCTAATACATTTAAATACCCGTTGGCATCAAGTCGATTTGGCAGATAGATTGGCAACGACACGGTGATTTATTATACCCAGCCAAACATTAACTGAAAACTTTCTTTGTGACCGTATTCCCGAAACGCATGAGGATTTTCATCTGCCCAATGGTGAAAATTATGGGTATTGAGTACACCATCTCTGGTAAAACATAGACTCGTCGTCCAAAGACACCTCTTAAAAAGTCACCATCTTCTTGAATCCTATTTAAGATACTATGACAAAAGTTTAACGGTGTATGTTATCGTTTTCATAGAGCGGCTGCACCTTAGTTATATGGTATGGATAAAGAAGGTTTCACGTAGAACCCAAATGAACGGTCTTATTACTGCGATATTGAATGTGGACGCCAACTGTCGAGTACTGACGGAGGGATCTTCTTACTGAGTCTAGAATTCCTCTTCCAGTTGTAATGTACGCCGTTGTCTAGGTCGACCAGCGTTGGCATTTCTTTTCTTAAACGAACCAGTTTCACGTAGACGTTGGTCCAGCCGTCGAAATACGTTTCAGTAGGATGTCTCCGGTTGGAAAACGTACGCGATATTCTGTTCTGCCATGTTAGCATTTCCATTACAAAAACCGTATACCATATACATATCGGCATATTCATTAAATGCAAAAACCATTGTAAATAAACAAAACACTAATACGAGAACGATAAAAACACTGAAACAGAAAAAACTAATCAAGAGAATATGAGTAATCACGAAAAAGAGCAGAGCTTGCATAAAATTGAACACTTCAGATTAATGTCAAAATTTGACAGTAATAGTTTTGATTGAAATCAAATTAGAATACAAAGTCATTGTCCTACAATGTTGCCAAATGTGTTTTTCATGAGAGGATGCTTATGAAGAAATGTTGAAACCAGGCTCTAAAATCAAAAAGAAACTGTTTACGAAAAAACAGGAATAAGAAATCGTCTAAATTCAAAATTGCAGCTATCTATACCGACAAATAACGAACACACACGCTTATTAAGGAACTAAAAAACTGAACTTCAAGAACCTCGTGAAGACTTATGAAGCATAGTACAATATTTTACCATTTAGATTTTCGATTCAGAAACGAACGAAGTATGTCGCTGCGTGTAGCTTTTACGACAATTTATATACACGTTGTATATTAATCTTATAAGGTTTACAAATCATTCAAGTTTCATTAAATTACTATATCGTTACGTTAGACTAATTAAAATTCAGTCATATGTCAAAGTTTTGTCACAATACGAAGAAAAAGTCTTGCATATAAATAAAATCTCACATCGCACCTTTCTCTTATCGGAAATAAAATATTCAACCAAAAAACAAGATCACTTTACAAACGAACGCCGGAACGTTCATCTATATGCAAATCAACTCACATAATAATCATAATTTCTGGCTTGCTCTCGACACGGTACAAAACCACGACGGTTAAGCCGGCAATAATAAATTAAACCGCATAAGCCCAGGCCGCTTTTACGCTACACTTACGCTATTTCAAGGTCGCAGTCTTGAAAGGAAGTGTCCGCAGGCGGTTACCATACGCTGCAGTACACTGTGGGGCGTTGTTTACATGCGTCGTGTTCCATAAACTCCGGTCTGTTTGTTGCGAAAACGAAAGTAAACCATACACAGGCAGCGATTCAAGAGATTCTATAGCAGCACGTACAATAATATCCTATACTCTATAGAAAACGACATTCACAAACCCAAATGGTCTTTGCAGTATGTTATATTCGTGACACTGTTAATATTAAGACTATTCACGTAGAAAATGAGGTGGGTTTATTGAGATTTTGCGATAGATAATATATTTTTTCTATTTTGCGTTCATAAAAACGCAATTGTAACACGCTTTTGCGTATCGAAAAGTGCTTCATTGTGATACGCCTTTTTTCATTTCTATAGGTTGGCTGTATTGAATACATTATGACAGAAAGCAAAATTGACGTTTAATGCATGTAAATTGTAAATACTTTAATCAAAAATTTTATACAAATTTAGTTTACATTGTTATTGTTATGAAACGTGGAATTACTGTATACATTTACACTGACGGAAACAAGTATCTGAGCATGTATTTTATGCCAGGCAAATTCTTCGTAACAAAGTTTGCTGAGTTATGTTATTGGCTTTAATGGTAGACTCTTATGATTGAGAATCATTCGATGATATAACTCTAGAATGACCAGATGTACTTGGCCCTGATAAGTTGTGCACTACAGCCACTTTACTTTTCATAGATGTTTCGATGTAACCCTCAGCTACCGCAGATGACTTCCATCCACCATGACGTTTATAGTCAGCAAATCACTGCCTACGTCTGCTAAGTGTGTAGCACTAGAACGTCTGAAGCAATGTCCAGTATAAAGCTCTGAATTGGGCAATTTTAGAAAATCAGCTATTATTTAGGCATTTTGCCAATCGTATTAATTCCAATCGGGCACGATATACAATAACCATTGCGATATGTAAGGAAGAATCTTGAATGATTAATATTTTTTGGTCGCAGGGCGACATATTTTTTAATTAAAGTAATCCATCTTCATCCGTAATTGCAAAAAACTCTTACGATATTATTTTTTGTTTTAGGTACTGTCACCAAAATAATATCACTCTTAAATTCTAAATCATGTAATGGACATATTTGTTAATTCATCTCGTCTACAGGCACCTGTATAACCCATTATTAAACGATCTAAAATTAAATGCATTACATAAAAATTACATTTTGCAAATAATATCGTACCTTTATTGCTAAATACAATGCGTCAAAACCTTCTTCTATAATTTATTAATATCTTCAATCCATAAAATTTTAGATTTCTTAGCCTCGTATCCCTCAGAGAATCGTTTTAAATAGGCTTGTAATTTAATATATTTTGATATGTTCTTACTTTTATAAATGGAAAAGCAAGAACGAAGCATGGAATACATAGACCATAAGGTAGAAGATTTCTTATTTTTACCTTGTAATTCAAAATATGCCAATAAAATGTTTTTCAGATATTGTGTTGACATTATTCTGTACAGCCCATAGTTCAAATGATGTAGCATTTTTCATATACTGCTTTTGATTTTTTCGTAAAAAATTTATGACGGCGTTATCCGCAATTTCACGCAGTTTGTGGGGCGTACAAGATTAAATTTGTCTCAGTATCACTCATTTTTTACAGTTTACAGAGACTATATTATGAAATATATTGTTTAAACAATTTAAATAGCCGAATTTGAATTTTGAATTCGTCAAATGTCAATCGTATGTCAATGTGACCAACTTCATATAAAAATAAAACTCAACATTTTTAATGAGATTTTTATTAAGTATTTCTTATCAATTTATAATGCAAAATAGAAAAAATAGTATAAAGGACTCGTTTCATAAGGCTTTTTGTCGCACTCGTTCATTAGAAAACTCGCCTGCGGCTCGTTTTCTAAACTTGAACTCGTGCGACAAAATCATGCCTTATGAAACTCGTACTTTAATATACTATAAACTCATTGTAGGTGCTTGTGAAACTTTTGCGTAGGATTTTTGTCAATTTTATAGCTGACAGAGGTTTGAAAATTTGTTGAAGTTTTTAAACCATTAGAGCAAGTGTGGAGGTTGAAAAAAATAACATTCATAAATGTTTGTAAAAGATCTAGTGCTTTCATTTTGAGATGAAGGAGGAATATAAAACCAAACATGAAATATTTCTGGCACCTGAATAGGATTAAAGGATATCAATGATCAAGCTGGCTTAATGACTTAAAAAAAAAAAATTAAAATTGGTCGAAAACACAAACAGCAAACATGCTGCATTAAGTATAAAACAAATTAATCTACTAATTGTAAGCAAAAACCTTAAGTAAGTATTGACCAATTTTGGCTAATAATAATCTAAGAGCTGATCTAATAAATAAGCAAATTGGTCTTAATTTGAGCTAAGAATAAGTTGAGATTTCATCATCTAAAATACAAACAGAATCATTGGGTAGGAATGCTCCAATTTTGGTTGAAACTAATTGAAAACCACCCTTTTCAATTTAAGCAAAATCATGTGAGGATGGTGTAGAATTTTGTGAATGCGTTGGTGCTGGATTTGTCACTTCTACGTTGATGTGTTTAAATAACAAAACACACAAAACCCTTTTTTTTGTACTTTCATATATTTACATAGTTAAGATATTTACAAATGTATTGTCGCTTGAAATGTCGGAACAGAACTGCTTATTACAATATGGTTTCTAACTAACAGTCCCTTGTTACACTGTCCATTTTCCCTTGGTGGGGTTACAAAAGTGATTGCGTGTGGTGTACAAAGCAACTCTAGTGGTCGTAAATTACAAATGAAGAGGGTGTCTGACAGAATAAAGAAAGAATCGAAAAAGGGAAAGATGTCTTCGCTATTAACTTCTTAGAACTGAAGGAACTTAAATCTAAATATGGGGACTTAGCAAAACTAAACTACGGAGTAAATAAGCCAAATTTAAAAGCTCTAGGTGAGGATGATGATTTGAGGTGGAAATGCTTTCAGATTGAACTCGAAACGTTCAGAATGGAAATGGTTCAATTTTGGACGAAAGTATTCCAGGGCCAAGTTTAGGGAAAATTGTTTGGACAAGGTTGTAGATTGAATCATTGTGTAGAGGTGATTCAATTTTAGTCGAAAATATTCTGAGGCCGCACAGTGGCCCCAAATCCCGAAAAAGCTGGCCAAAAGTCGAAAAAAAAGTTCCTATGTAGAAACTTTTAACTATCGGAATAGCTGTAGAATTACATATAGTATGTATTACCAACATTAGAGCAAGTCATGCATTCACACCTGTTGGTAAAATTGACTTCCTTTGTAACGGTCGAGTACATCACTGCTGAAATTATGAAGCACAAGTGTAAGTACGTTTTTTCTATACACGCTAAAAAGTTTATAGGTTAACATTTTTCAATTCTATTAAATGAATTCTTTTCTTGAAGATGAATACAAAAATAATTTGTTGATCAAAATTAATGCTCACAACATGCTAATAAATCAGTTGTCAATCTTATTGACGTAATTTACAAGATTGACTTTAGAGAAGTCGTCAGAAAAAAAGCAAAGAGTAAAAAGTCTTGATGGATCTTGCCTCGAAACAAATTGTAGGCTGTTAATTGAATGTTTCTCTAAAACATATCAAGTAGTTGGCTGCCCATAGGTGCCTCTAAGGTTTTTATGCTAGATTTTGTGTAATGATGCCAGAAAAATCAAGTGAAATATGTTGTTTGAAGGGAAAATATAAAAATATCTACCGCTACAACGAATGATACATCAAAAACAGTATGCAGGAATAGGCGGCCATATTTTGTAGTCATATCTTGTTGCGGTCCTTGCACTACACGACATACGTATACGGTAAATTCATGCGACAGTTTTGGAAAAAAAGGGCACATAACAGATGTGGTACTTATGAATATAGAAATAATTGGTAATATTTGTGGTAGATTATCATCCATTTCTGACTGTTTCGTGAGTATAAATGCAATTTTATATTAAGTAAGTTCGACATTTTGAACCCGCCATTTTGTTTTTCCAAAAATTGCCATCATATTCGTAATCAGCGACTTGAAAAACCCTCATATACTGAGTTTCATGAATATACATGCAGTTTTGTACTAAGTAGTCCGCCATTTTGGATCCGCCATTTTTTTTTTGTTTTTTTTTTTTCAAAAATAGCCTTCATATTGGTAATAAGCAACTTGCGAAACCCTCATATAGCGAGTTTCGTGAATATAAATGCAGTTTTATGTTAATAAGTCCGACATTTTGAATCCGCCATTTTGTTTCTTCAAAATTGCCATTATATTGGTAATCAGCGACCTGAGAAACCCTCATATACTGAGTTTCGTGAATATACATGCAGTTTTGCCCTAAGTAGTCTGCCATTTTGGATCCGCCATTTTGTTTTTTCCAAAAATGCCCTTCATATTGGTAATAAGCGACTTGCAAAACATTCATATACCGAGTTTCGTCAGAATCAAATAATAGCTTCATATTTTGGCCAGCTTTTCGGGATTTGGGACCACTGTGGGCCGGTCCAAATATTTGGGCAGGATCTTCTTAGATCGAGGGTGATATGATTTTGATTTGAAAACATATGCTGATATTGCATTTAAAGTGTAGTTACAATTATTAAGTTAGGTGTAGTTGAATTTTAATTGAAAATAAACTGAAGATGAATCTAAAATTTAGATACAGTTTCATGTGGAGGTGCTTTAAGTTCTAAAATAGGTTAAGAGGGATTTAAAATGCAAGCAGAACCATTTCAAGCAGGTTGATTCAATTTTGGATGAAAATACTACAGGATAAATGATCATTTAGGGTTGGTTAAAAATAGGCTGGTTGTTTTAGCAGAAACATTGTATGAAATATGGTATCAGCCAAATTTTGCTCAAAAAATTAAATTGAATAGATTTCTTATGATATTCAAATGGGTCAAATTTAACTGAACAACATCTTGGAATGGCAGTAGTGCAATTTTGCGTTGAACTTGTAATTGTAATAATATGACCTATAGCCCATCTGAGTATCAAGTCATAAGTTGTTGAACAAATTATTCTTTCTAAGTGTCACTAACAAGGGAACACCGGCGGGTGTCCCCCTCCGATTTCGATGAAACTTAACAGATCGAAAGAGTACCTTAAAATAAGAGACACATATTCTTTTCTCATCGGCGTAGCTGCACGATTTTGGGGTACAGCCCCCTCCAAAGTTTGGACGATTTTTCAATTTTTGCAAATATTTCCTAAATTATAACAGATATTAAATTTTCTTCTTAACATAATTTGCAGCATATTGCATGGCCCTAAGGGTGGCGTCGTCCGTATTCGCAAAAAATTAATAACGGGGGACGGGGTACCCCGCACCCCCCATTTTTTTAACATTTTTTCTTTTTCTTATTCATCAAAAGAAGGCCGATTTTACATAGAATACGATGATGTATAACAAGCTTAAAAAACATAATTTCCAGCATAATACATGGTCTCAAGGTAGATATCTTCATAAAAAGCTAATAACGGGGGACGGGGGTACCCCATACTCCCGCATTTTTTTAATAATAAGTTTATTCATTATTCATCCAAAAAAGATCGCTTTTACATACAAAACGGTGATGTATAATAAATTTAGAAAATTAATAATAGTAATAATAACTCAAAATAAATATATGTACGTGTCTATTGTGATGAATTTGATATGCACTTATCTACGCATACGTGAGTTTAATTAATTATTCAGTCACTTCATACATAATTGGTAATTTGCATTATAAATTTAACACGATAAGGGATCTGGTGATTAATCATATTATTATATATATATAAAAATAAATCCCCGAATGCATAGTAATTAACCACAAATGTTTAAGTGGTCACGTCCGCATTTAGGAAATAGGTATATAAGACGAGTATTCCAAATGAGAACATTAGAAGTCGTTTTTCGTGCAGTGTAGGTCAGTACCTATAGTTTCGCACAATGGCGGTCGTAAATATAGCAAATGTGTTGAACATGTTACTTGCAACGTTTCAAGTTACTAACATCGCAACAATTCCTTTGACACCGCAAGAAAGTGAGTTGCATGATGCCCTGCAAAATATAATACATATATACCAATAATCGTATGTCATGTATTTAAACATTTATAAGCATTATAATGTTTTTCTAATTCCGTTCTATTGTTTCCGAAATGTTATAATCGGTTACAAACACATTAGTTATATTTATGCTCCATTGAATACTTACATTGTACACCTACATTGCACGCAAAACTTGACATAAATTAAAAAATATATATGTATGTATTATTTAATCCTTCGTCCTGTGTAGCAAATTTGTTCATATATACGCACTAAAGGATTATGGTATTCTAAGAATGAATAACATTTTATTGAGGAAATATATAAAACGCAGTCACTAACTGCAGTTGATAAAACGATTTATATTGCTACCACCGATAAAAGTTTCGTATAGTATATAGTATAAGTTAGTAGCATAGAAAGCTTTGACCATAGCTTGTCGAGTAGATACAATTCTAAATTAAAGAAATATTTAAGTAAGGAGAGCAGCGGAGTAACGATAACAAATAATTGTTGTTAATGTACTATATTTTATTATTACAATTATTTTTATTATTAATCCTCCAAATTTATTACCATTGTTTTCTATGTAAAAGCGATCTTTTTTTGATGAATAATGAATAAACTTATTATTAAAAAAATGCGGGGGTATAGGGTACCCCGTCCCCCGTTATTAGCTTTTTACGAAGATATCTACCTTGAGACCATGTATTATGCTGGAAATTATGTTAAGGATAAAAACTTATTTCTGTTATAGTTCATTTGATTTATATCAATAGACAAGTCTATTAATTTTGACGCTTTATTATTACTTTTATATTTTTACAATTATTAATTTTCTAAACTTGTTATACATCATCGTATTCTATGTAAAATCGGCCTTCTTTTGATGAATAAGAAAAAGAAAAAAAATGTTAAAAAAATGGGGGGTGCGGGGTACCCCGTCCCCCGTTATTAACGTTTGCGAATACGGACGACGCCACCCTTAGGGCCATGCAATATGCTGCAAATTATGTTAAGAAAAAAATTTAATATCTGTTATAATTTAGGAAATATTTGCAAAAATGGAAAAATCGTCCAAACTTTGGAGGGGGCTGTACCCCAAAATCGTGCCGATACGCCGATAAAAAAAAATACGCGTCTCTTATTTTAAGGTACTCTTTCGATCTGTTAAGTTTCATCGAAATCGGAGGGGACACCCGCCGGTGTTCCCTTCTAAGTATATTCTGGAATCGGAAAATTTGCAAACAGATATGTTTTCTATAGTAAAGTCTTATAGGCATTGCATATGTGATTACTTTGAATTGCATTCCCGTAATTTTTGAGCACGAATTATCGACGAAATGTCTCGTTGTCAATGAAAAAGTATATTAGTACGTATGTGAACTAATATTAAATTTCTATTACGCAATCATTTTGAAACTCCACCAATACTAACTAATCAACCGACCACTTCGAAACGGTTAACATTCTAACGCATCTCACACGTTATTTCTGTTATGCATTCAATTGAAACACACCCAAATACCATCTTGATAATTTATGTATATGTGGCATATGATTACCGTTGCATAACTTACACTAGACGCCTTCACTTTGATCGTATATACAAAATCTCGTAACGTGAACCTTTTACTGAAGACGTTAAGGTGGATAGATGGTATATTTTTGGTTGCCCATTCTTCGCAAATCTGGTGTAGGACATCAGGTGATATCGTTCACTCTTAAATGCAAAACTAAAGCATAATTGTGAACAGTTATTAGGCACTTAGGTATACCAACAATTTTAAATAAAATTGAGAAATTATATTTGACCTATTTCACTTAGGATTTAATGTTTAACTGAAAATTACGTCATTATAATTCTAATAAACTACCTACCACAATACGCTATTATGACTATTATACTACACGGCGTACCTAATTAAATGTATATCTATCATAACGCGTGAGTCATTTTCCGTTGGATATAAAACGGAATTTTTAAAGCTTATCTCATATAGAAACACTGCAACATAGGTTGGTATACTGAGCCATTGAAAGTTTCATAAATTTTCCAAACAGTCATAATAGAGAAAGTAGCATGGATCATCGGAGAAAAATGCAAAACAAGCTTTTCTTCCTAAATATATTCTATGGATTCTGTATTGTAGATCCATACATTATTAATTAAATCATAAATAAAAGCCATATACATTTATATGCAGTATAAAGGTGTGTGAGCCTGTGTTTTACTTGGCAGTGAAGAGTAAGTGAAAGTTTTATGTCCTGCAGATCAAAGAATTCATTCGGCGTTCCTTTACTATCAAGGAGATACGCTATTATTTATTTAACGATGAAATATATTATGCTAATTTATGTAAATCTAATTGTTAGATAACAAAAACGTTAAATGATTTTTGTTTTTATTTTCATTAATTATAATACTTACTTACAATACTACTTACAATACTTCTTAATAAATGCGTGTCTGATAACCCCTCGTATATGTTATATTCTTCGTTAGTTCAAGTTTTGTTCTATTTTAATATTATGTCCCGGCATCCTTTGTGTGTTATACAATACTCGATTGGTTCAAGGGTCTAAATCTGTTTTCGATTATATGTTACGTCTTGTCAAATGTAAATCTTATTGAATACAATTCTTGCATCTAATTCTGTAAATGCTCGATTTTATATAGTTATAGTTTAGTTTATCTATCGGGATACTTAATACTTAATGTTCCTGGATGATTTAGCTTCGTCATTATGAATCTGCTGATAATAATATTTATTTATTGGGATCATATAAAAATACATTTTCATATTGCCCAAAAAGATCAAATAACCATAACAGTGCTCTTCCTCTGGCCTCGACTCATGTCTAAATTTACGTAGTTTTAGCCAATAGCATAACCTTTTAATTTGATATATATTTAATTTACTATAATGAACAACTGGAATCATATACGTGGTATATGTATATACAGGCTGATTCTCAATATATGCGACTAAACTTTAAGCGCTGATTCCTGGGGTTATTTTGATCATAAAAGTTCATAAGAACATATGTCCAAAATCGTTATTCTAAAGTTGTACAATGTTTAATAGTAAGTTAAACATAATTTAATGTTTTTATTATAAATTAACAAAATAATTAGTAAAACAAAATTAACTTATACTAACTGTTGAAAATGACCGCCCCCAACTGCAATACAAGCTTCTATCCTCCGTCGTATTGACTGGCGAGTCCGTTCTAAAATATCAGGGGTATTTCGAATTGTTTGAAAAGCTGCGATAATACGATTTCTCAGTTCATCGACATTTTCAATGGGAGTCGTATAAACTAATGATTTACGGTGACCCAGAGAAAAAGGTCCAAAGAATTTAAGTCTGGAGACGAGGAGGCCACGGTTGTGGACCTCCCCGTTTATCCACCGATCTGGGGTACGTATTGTCCAAAGGACTCGCGAGCAACTAACTAAAATGCGCCGGAGCACCGTCATGCGTAAAATACATTGTAATCTTAATTGCAACGGAACTTCTTCAAGCAGTAGGGGTAGCTCCTCTTCAAGAAAATTGCGGTATACCTCGCCATTTAAGCGCAATCGGTAAAAAATGTGGACCTATCAAGTGATCTCCACAATTCTGGCTCTACACATTGACAGAGGAATTGATGTTGTATGCGGCCAGGTAGTCTCTTCGGCCAATCCATGTGGTATGTTCAGAACCAATTCATTTACGTCAATGTGGAGACCCAAAGATTTGACACTAGTGGTGAAAGTCGTTTCTTTGTGTAAAGTCAGATGTTGTGTGTTTAGTGGGTTAATAGTAGTTTATTAGATCTAAACCATTGATCTGCTTTTTTCATTACCGTTTCATTTTTTGCTAAGTAATCTCATCTTTTAGTTATAGCTTTTGTAACTAATGAATATCATCAGCGTACAGGTGATGGTTATTTGCTGGTATGCTGTGCTCCAAGTGATTCACGTAAATTACAATTAAATAGTGGCCGCAAGAATAGATCCTTGGGGTACACCACACGCAATGTTTGATTTGAGAGTTAACATTGTTGATTACTACATATTGCCGTCTGTTGGACAGATATGATTCTAACAAATCAAAACAGTTTTCCACGTATTCCATAATAAAATAATTTATCCAGCAATAGATTTTATGATCTAGTGTGTCAAATGCTCGAGTCAGATCGCAGCAAGTTAATCGGTATATTTCTCCTTCATCAAGTGCAGATATAATCTCATTATTGTGGACAATGCTGTTATTGTGGTTTTCCTTCTCGATATCCTGTTTTTATTTCTGCTTGATCACCTTGTGTTTTTTCGAAAAAGCAATTAATCTTGTTCCGAAATTAATTGGTCTCGAAAATCTTTGAAAACTTGGTAATATTGATATGGGTCTGTATTTTTGTTATCATTTGATATCTCCCTTTTTATGTACCGGCAATATTTTTGCGATTTTCATTTCTTCCGGAAAAACACTTCATATAAGCACTGATTTATGATAGATACCGTGGATTAATAATTGCTGGAGGAACTGTTTTCAACAGCTTAGTGAGAGAACACTAAACATCTTGTGTGGTCTTAGTTTTTTATTCTCTTAAATATTTTATTCTAATTCCTCGTGAGTTTACTGGGCTAATATTAGCATGAATTTGGATTCATTTTATTAGATCTCCTCAGAAAATCAAGTGGCTGCTACAGTTTCGGGTCAAATGTTGTGTGTGTTGTACTCTGTAAAGAACTGATTCATGTCGTAGGTGCTATATTTGCTCTGTTTGTATGTTCAGTATCTTTCCCTGTTAGTCCCCTTATAATTTTTCCATATTTTCTTTTTGTTTATTATCAGAGCTTTCAATTCGGTATTATAAGCTTTTTCTGATTCATTTTCCAGAGCTGTATTTATACATAGTCTATAGTCATAGTACATTTGGTATGCAGCTCTTGATCTTTGCTTGTTTTGGCTATTATTGCTAATGCATCTAGCTTGTTTTCCATAATTTGTTATGTTTTCGGGAACTTTGTACTTTTTACACTTTCTATTATCATTTATTTTTTTTACAGGAAGCATTCCTCATAAAAAAAGCTTTATTGTTTCAAAAACTACTGTGGGTCAATGGGCTTGGAGGCAGAGGCTTTTTTAAGAATACATTCCCAGGTGGTAAGTAGTAAGTTTATTCATAAACCTCTTGAATACTGTGACAGGTAAACAGTCTAATATCTTGTTTGATTCGTACAGGTATAGTGCAACATTCATTCGTCTATGTTGTGAAAATATTATCAATGCAGTTTCCTAGTAGAGTTTAATTCTGGTAGGTCAAGAGATGTTATATTTAGATCATACGAGAGAAATAAAATCCATTAATGTTGGTTTTAGTAGTAGTTTCATTCAAAAAATTATTGTTTAAAATCACCAGCTATGAATATTTTGTATTATAATGATAGATCAAAT
>RXPK01001159.1:0-126228 GCA_004143645.1 Protaetia brevitarsis
GTGTGAAATTTAATTTTTTTTTGTTTGGTTTAGTAGGTAATTAATAGTTAGAATTTTAAAAATTGCTTTGTTTTAAAACACTATTAGTGCTTTCCATTCAGCGTCTATCACTCCTACTCTGCTACTACTCTACTCTACTCTTGATCTACACAATTTAGAACCAATGGAACGCTTTTTGTGCTTTTAAATTGTACAGAGAGGCGGGAAAGGAACCTAACCTAGAAATCAGATTTTGATGTAAACAACACATCGTGACCGCAAGGAAATCTTACTTCAAAATGTCAAAAAAATCTTACAACGATTATAATAGTAATATTTAATTTGCAATCATTTAATTTACCAAAGCAAAAAGAAACATTTTTCCACAAATAATTTAAAAAAATCGCTGAAGCTTTCTAACCTTGTCATAAATGGCGTGTAGAGCACGAAACCCTAGCAAATAAGTTAGTGCATAAGGGGAAAAGGGGAAGTAAAACTGAGTACATTGGGAGTTTCGTGCTCCTCATCAAAGGAACGCTTAAATTGCAGTTGAGTGAATGGAAAGCACTATATATGTATATACACTCTGTCTATTTAGTGTTTTAACCAACGTCATTTATATATCATATGAGTAAAGACAATCTACTGATTTTACTATTTTCCTCAAGTATTGCTATTGAAAAAAGAAGCAAAGACTCCGCTTGTCTCACAGAAAAATATACAAGGGTTAATTTCATGCATATTTCGTCGATGAATGTGACAGATAGAAATAGCCCTATTACTGCTTTGTGTAAGCGCAATACTTAAATACTGCACCGTTTCCGATTTCCATTATGGCACCTGCCAGTTATCAAATCTAAGCTATGACATCGTTAGTTTGTGTATTTGGTATGTTATTAGTTATTTCTCGCCTGTTTTTTCGCTTTCTTTTTATACTCTGCAAGTAAAAATGATCTTTTTAGAACACAGAGCTTTGACTAGTACTGAAATACGGTTTCACCGAAAAATTTGAATTTAAACCAATGCTGAAAAACCGCGCATAAGGCATCCTCGTGTCCTGTTTATACAGTTTATAGTTTGACTCAGAAGCATCGATTTGATTCAGTTATCCCTGTGGTGTTTTGAATCTAAAAAAAACAACAATTTTTTCTACAGAACTCTTTGTTTGTGTTTTATGGGGACAATGCAATGAAAAGCTTTTCGTAGGATAAAACTCAAAAAGTCTTGATATGATTTTCTTGGCCATAATTTTTTTACAGGAGTAGTTAATAAAAGTCATGAGTTAGTGGCCCCAATTTATCTTTAATTTGAGTTACTCATTTTTATTTTTCTTCTTGCCTAACCTTTCGACCAATTTAGGTCTTTTTCAAAGGTTAAAACTTTTACTACATATTTAACTTAAATAGCATAAAGTATTAAGTTAACATTTATTACAGACGGATTTATTGGTATTTAATATTTGGCATATTATGTCGTTCTGAATGTTGACAAACTTTCTACGTCTTCTCTAAATGAATACCCTCTTCATTGCTGAGTGTCTAATTCATTTTTCTATATTAATAATAACAGTGATTTATTGTCCAGCAGCTTCAGTCAAATTAAAGACGATTAGAAACTTACAAGATATAATATAGAGAAATGATTCAAAATATTACATACAAGATAATCTAATGACTAAACCTATTTACGATGATGTACGTAAGCCTATTGTGGTTCTTTAACCTTGCACTTAAAAATATCACATTTACTGGCATAATTTTTGTAAGTGTTATACACTGGCATCATGATTATAATATTTTTCATACTATTTTATGTTTGTTATTGTTCATTTTCATAATACAATAAAAGGAATGGTAGGTAGTAAATGTAAATATACATTCAGTCAAATCTACATTGAAATGGATCAATTTTCAAATGATGGTTTTACTGTATGTAAAAGCATTATATGTTACCTAACGAAAAAAATATTTTCTCTTAAGATTAAAGTACATATATAAAGAAACAAACCTTGCTTTGTAAGTAATCGAGGAGCAGCATTCACAGAAGCATTGTCACGTATGTGTGAACCGCAGTAGCCGCCAAAACTGTTGCTTTTAGCGACACAGGGACGCATTCGTTCGTCATGTGTTTCTTCGGAATGAACCTAAACAGCGTAAGAGTTATAAATTAGAAAATGCGTCAGAGATAAGTATTACAGCGTTCCAAAAAGGATATAAGTAAAGTCAAATGATTCAGTTCTTTCCGAACAAGAAAAAAATACTAATTATTATATTTCCCAGTCCAGCGATTTTATTTTGTTGTTCTAGTTTGTTTAAAACAAGTAAATAAATATCCTAGATAGATCTTCAAGCTCGTTTTTCTATTATTTATTTGTTAAGAAATAAGAATAACATGTTCATCTAGACTTTCCCAAGGGGGAAATCATTTCCAAAAACATGCTAAAACTGCGATCAGACAAGACGTATTGTAGCGTCAGCCTATTTTTGCATTTGAAATTTGGGTTTCCTGCTGTTCCGGTAGATGGAGCCACCTCTTTAGAGCGGAGATGACGTAACTACTCACAGAGGGCGCTAGTGTATGACGCGTTAATTCGCAATGAAAATCTCTATAGTGCGAATTTACTCGAAATTTCAGGAAAGCTCCAAGTTGATCCAGAGTCAAGCACGGCAAATATAAACAGGCGCGCGAACGAGCGGGCGGTGGAAATAAATCGTAGCATTTTAAGTGAATTAGTTTATATATAATAAGTGTTAGTAGTGCTTAGTTATTTATTAATTGGTGTTTTAGTAGTGTTATTTTATTGGCATAGACTGTAAGTGTAGAAATAAATACTTCTTATCAAATATATCGTCAATGTGATTATTTGAACCCCAAAAACGTTACAGTATATTCGAACAATGATAGATATACACTATCTTCTAAACAGAAAGAAATGAAAATTCAACGAAAAACACTGGCACAGACAGACATCAGTTGATTTACGGACAGTAGTATAGAGTAAAGTATAGAGATTTCGAATAAAGATATCAGAAACACGGATTAATAAAATTTTTCAATGATAGTCAGACGTTGCTGAGGCACCAGAGATATATAACTGCAATCTAAAGCTGATGTGGAGCTGTAAAAACACTCTAATTATATTGGATACAACTAACAATCCTACATACTAACTCATTTAGCAAAATGATGGTACACCATCAATCAATGTGCTTGGAAGAATTATCCTAGCTTAGTGAATGTCGTAAAGTGTATTTTATTCGATCATGCCAGAAGAAAGGACTTACTTGAATTTGACCACGAAAGTGTCAAAATAATTGTTTGTGTTTTTTTTTTCGGCCCTAAGACTCAGAAAGAACTTATATTCAAAATCATGAATATAATTTTTGAGAGGGCTGACATTTCTTAAAAATCTGAGGGTCATTAGATAAGATCTTTAATTGATTTAAAATTCGAACTAGAGAAATAATAAACAGGTTGTTCTATAGCTAACTATCTTAAAGTAAACCAGGGTGGTCGATACATTTTACATTTTTAATATCTAAATCTCATACCTTAAGTAAGCGACCACTGGACCTGCCAGAATGGTCTGGAAGCTGAAGTCTGAAACGCGATAAATTATCACTCTCCATACTCGACCAAGATTGTTCGGGCCAGCCAAACTCATCGGTCGAGCCACTCTCTCGCATCTGCCACAGAAAAATTCCGGCTAAGTTCGCCAGCACGTGTCTCAATTGAAAGATATCACCTCGTTAAAAATCCGTTTCTTCGCCTTCTGGTATTCTTCTTCGCGTTCCTCGATGCTCTTGCTGCGTCTGTTCTCGAAACTCGATTGTCTGTTCGGCGACTTAAAGCTGTAATCTTCGATGCTGTTCGAATCGCGTTTCAATATGGACCGACGCGGCTCCTCGCTGAAATATATGTCATCCTTGATATGCTGCCGGAATTGAACCTCCGGTATCCGCGTGTTCTTCGTCTTATTTACAACGACGCACTTCCCTGCCGGCTCAATGTTATGATCCATGCCGAAGTACGCGGCGCATCTATGTACCAACATTCTTTGGTAACTCGACATTGGAGGAAATTTATAGTGCGTTTTGCTGGAAGAAATATCAATTGTTACTTAACAATAAACTGATGTATATTCACCCATCAACTATTACTACGAAGAAAATACCTTTTTTTATTTTTAATTGTACATACAGCGTGTAACGGCGGTAACACCGTGGTCTCTAGTAGTCAAATTGTAACAATTTTTTAAATGTTGTATATTAGGATTAATGTAGGCGGACTAGATCTATAATTTGATCTCAGAAAAGATGGCGATGGCGCGCACGCATTCAAAATTTGCTAGTTGTTAGGTTGACATGGTTCTTGCCATACTTGTTACTAGCATGTATGTGGGTTTATAACTTGTAAAAACCTCGAAAACTGTCAAGAACTGTTTTAATAGCAGCGGAGCTTGATAGAGTGATTTTCTATTGGCTAGAACGATCTCAGAAAAGAAGATAGCGGTTCCACGCAATCAAGTTTGCTAGCTATCCGTTCTTGGTTACGTGTTCATTATCGCTACTAACTAGTCTGTATCTTTTTTTACTCCACTTTAGAATATCAGATTGATTAGTATAAATCGATAGCGAGCAAATTCACTCAATTTGACACCGCTAGGGTTAAAAAAAAAACGAAATATATCATAACAGGCTTCATAATTTGGATTGTAAGCAGAGATTTCTGAAGAAATAAATGATACCAATTCCAAATCCAGGCTAGAATAACAAACGGACTGTTGTTTTCAGATCAAATGTATTACCGCCAGATGGGGCTATGTAGCTTATGTTTTTTTAATGGAATACCTTACGTTTATTCGATTTTCTCGAAACATTTATGATAACTTTTTATATGAGTACTACCGATCTATCTGTTATATATCGGCTGCGAACATTCTATCCTCAAAACAACCAAAAAAATGCATTTCTTATCGTCTCGAAGTGTTCAAGTCGCCTTAAATAATTGTTCTGCGGAATCAAACTAATGTTTTCTTCGATGAAGTAACATCTGAGTGGGAGAAAAATTCCCCACCTTGCATACAAAAAGTATTTGTAGCAATGTCAAAACCTATTCGTTTTTAGGTTATATGAAGTAACGGTGTCTATACCTATTATTAAAAACAAATTCTTATAAAATTTCCATTTTCTTTGTTTTCTTGATGAGGCTCAACAGATGTCCCAGCTGTAATTCTACCTTTCAAATAATTATATTTTACATTCGCATAGCCCAAATATATATGAAAATACTCTACCACACTATTATTTCGGTCATGTTCAATAATAATTTCGTATTTGGCCAGGCATTACTACTACCATTCTATTTTATACATTAAACTCATATAAGGTTAATCTGTCGTGAAACGTATGCCATGTCGGACTCTGCTTCCACCACAGAATAGAGAATAACCAGAAGTTTCACTCTGGTGGCTAAATCGACAGATATCTTTTTTTTTAATTAAATTCTGGCGATTTTTGTATCCTTTTTTAATTAACTCTTGGCGATTTTTAGGAGCGATTGCGCATTGCTATATTTCTGTACGCAGACTGGTGGCGTCGTAAAAATAACAATAAAACATAAAATCGTGACATGGGAGGGATATTTCTGTTATTCTCTATTCTGTGCTTACACAATATCTGGAAAAGTAATAATCATAATCTAAAAATAATGATAAAATTACTTTATAGACATTTATAGAAGTTAGATATTACTTTCATGATTGAGAATATAATGAATAATATTATTCAAAAACAAATCATTTTCTAAAAAAAAACTGCAAAACCGTAAATCAATTTCAAAGTTGTAATTGAATTCAACTTGGTTATTTAAACACATACATTGTGTCTGGAACGCGTAGAAACGGTACAGAATTCTAATTTTAAAAGAACAACGATCTTACTTATCGTCTTTGGCAAGATTGACTAGTTCCTGTTCAATACGTAACATTAATGCGCGATCCTTAGCATTCTTGTTCAGCGTTTCCGGTATGAATCGCTCGAGATCGACACCTGTTGTGTCGGTGAAGTATTGCTCTGAACTATTATCTGAAAAAAAAGAAAAGTGTGTGTAGTATAAATAGAGTGCTTCCTTCAGCAGTAAAATCGCGAAGAAATGCACTTAAAGATTGTTGAATTATAAAATTGTAGTGTGTACTATGTAACAGCCACGAGTCAGTTTTCTTTTTTTGTATAAATGACTGTTGCTACGTATATACAATCGTAAACGTTTTGGCAAAGACCAGAATCTTAAGGTCATGTGTTTTGTCAGAATGCAATGAAATCCTGGCATTTATAACATGAATGAGATGAGTCACAAGTAATGTTTATAAAGATCCATTCGAATTATATAAACAATATTTTTCAGAATTCCGTTTCTCAGTTTGTTTATATGATACGGTTGCAATGTTTCTATCTTAAGGTACAATTTATTAACTACTAAATTTGATCATCGGTATATTGAGAGAAATAAGTAAACAGTTAAACTGATGAACTTTCAAGTGGTTTCGGTAATGGAGCATTGTATCCACAAACTTAATACAAGACACAATTATTTACTTAATTAGAAAGCAAAGTAAGTGCGATTCATTGTCTGCATCATATTCAAAATAAAAATACTCATCTAGGAAATACACTGAGAAAAAAAAGATTCTTTTTCGCAAAGAAATAGATATCTTTAGAAAAATTATTTCACATAAAGAAATTTTATTTTAAATAGAAAGTAAGTAATAAGTTTATTGGTAATTATTACATATTTACATTACATTAATTTATAAATGAAAAGGAAAAATGTATATGGAAATTATAAGAATTGAAATGAATAAATATCCTGCCATCTATACAAACATCATTAATTTAAATTAAATTACAGCAACCTGTAATCACATTAGGCAACTCATAATACAATGTAGTGACCAACATAACCTATATAATTAAACGCAAGAGCGATGCATTTGCTGCCACAAAACGTGAAACTAAATGATAACAACAGTAGCACAAAGAAAAATAAATAAAAAAAATGCTAATTACAGGTTATTTCGCAATAATATAAACGTAACATCTTTAGTTGCTCGACTATTATCAAAAGTGAAATCCATAAAGTAAGTAAATAATTAATGTAAGACGTGAAACAATAATATAAATTTCCACCAAGCAAAAAGTTTGCTTATCGGTGGATAAAACGGTCCAAGCAAAAAATGTGTATACACATCACGGTCGATAGATATTATCAGATTATAAATCAAGTAAACATTAGTAAAATATAGATCAATCATCTAAATGTAGGTAGTAATTTTTCAACTCTTTTTTTAGTGAATATAAAGATTGCAAAGAGCGCAAATCCGGTGGTAATTCATTAAAAATCCTAGGCACCACTACATTAACACAAGACAGGCCATACTTATTATTACACTTCGGCACAACCAGATCACCCGCGCACAATGATCTTGTAGAGTGTTGATGTTCCACCCGTGGCAATTTCTCCCTTGAGAAGTAGTGCTCCATTAGCAACCGATAGCGATAAAGACACCTCACAGGGAGCACTCCAAATTTCCTGTACCAGTTGGTACCTGATGTGCGCGTTGTCGTCATGTTCTTCAGGGTAAGTCTTTGTGCGGAGCATAATTTGTCGATTAAGTATTTTGAAGCACCTCCATAAATTGTTAATCCATAGGTGATGATGGACTGTACCAGCGAGTGATAGATGAGAAGCATGGTATCCAAAGGCAGAAACTGGGACAGGTAATAAAAACGGTGTCCAAGCAGACGTACTCTTGCACACGTTAGATAAATATGTCGGGTCCACAAGAAAGCTGAGTCGATGTGCAATCCTAAATAACAAAAGTGATCCACTACCTCCAGCACTTCATCGCATGCGCAGGTACCATTACGAAAAGATGTTGAGTGAAGACATTGGTGCTTGTGACTGGTAACTGGTGGAAATAGTTCGGCCTTCATGTGAGGAGATCGTATGTGCATCACCTTGGACTTTTTGTTATTTATAATTAATTTTTTATCATGTGCCCAAATTTGAAGGTTATTGTAGAGTTGTTGGAGATGTTCAAAAGCTTCAGTGGCGGTATTGGAAGTCACGACAACAGCTAAATCATCAGCGTAAATAAAGTACTGGCATGCTTGCAGGTGAGCACCTACATCATTAATAAAAAGTGAGAATAGCAGTGGACCAAGGATGCTTCCTTGTGGTACTCCCTGTGAAAGAGGCACCGAAATAGAGTTTTCACTGCCAAGTACCACCCTGAACGATCGCTCAATGAGGTAATGTCCGAACCATTTTTTTAGGACCCCACGAATACCACAGCCCTCCAACGACTCCAGCAGCAAGCTGTGATCGACAGTATCAAAAGCTTTTGACAGATCAACAAACAGGCAGGCTACATGCTTGTAGTTATTAAGACTGTAATTGATGTGGTCAGCAAAATTCCGTAATAGAGGGATGGTTCCCCTGTTCTTCCTATATGCAAATTGTTGGGTGTCCAAGATATTGAATTTCTCTATAAAATCAGTAATGTTAGCGCACACATAGCGTTCTAAAATTTTTTCTATAGATGGTAAAATTGAAATGGGTCTATAGTTAGATACCTGATTTTTTGCACCCGCCTTGTGAAGAGGTTTAACAATAGCAATCTTTAATTTTGTAGGAATTTCACCCTCTTGCAAGCTTAGGTTAATCAGTCGACAAATTGGGAAAGAAAAAACTCTTGAGTGCATCAAAACATGCTTCATGGGAATGCCATCTGCTCCAGGGGATTTCCCAGGATCAAGTTTAGATATGATTTCTAAGACTTCCTGCTCAGTTACCAAGTTCAACACACACGAGGTAGAAGGAGAATTAGTCTTTGGAGTAGTTAATATACTATTGGAACACGTCAGTATATCTGAATGATCTAATCGAAACCGTTCCAAACAAAATTCCTTGCAGAATTCGTCCAACACGATGTGTTTATCCTTTTTAAAAACTGTAAACATGTTTGCTCCTCCAAGATCCTTGTTAGCTTTCCCTAAAGCACGATTAATCAGTTTCCATGTCGCCCTCATATTTCCCTGATTTTGTTTGAATAGAGCGAAATAATATCGTCTTTTAGCTAGTCTAAGTAACCGCGTTACATTATTTCTAGAGGCATTGTAGAGTACCCTTGTAGCATCTCTCCTATCAACATCATTACCACAACTCTTCCACCTCCGAAACAAATCATCCCTTCTAGCCATCTCGAACCTAATACCGTCATCAATCCAGGGTAATTTAGTACGCTTAATACCATGATTCTTCTTATTAATTATATGTTTATAGGTGGTTGCCGCACGCACCGCAGATGTATATGATTCAGATATATAATCATACAGCTCAGAGCAGGTGGTGTAAGACATTATCTTATCTGGAGAGAAATAAAATTGTAACAAGTGACCCAATAGGAAGCCGTTGATACTTGGCATTATTTGTTGTTGAAATTGGGCATTGGTGAGGCTGATACATGGGATATCGGCAATGACCGGGTAATGATCAGAGATTTTCGTTTGAATAATAGCTCCTTTTACATCAGATTTTCCCTTGTAGAAAATATGGTCAAGACATGATTTGGTAATTAGCCCTAGCCTAGGCTCTTCTCTAGTATAGTTGTAGATGATACAATCATATCCATTAACTAATAAAACTTCGCTAAACCTTGCAGATACGGGTGAATCGTTTAACAAGTCAATATTTGTATCACCTATGATGCATATGTTTGTCCCTCCAGCATGTCCTACGAAGCTCTCGAGGGAATCCAAAAAGGTAATTGTATTCTCGTTGGGCGGTCTATAGAGTGCCAATAGATTGAGTTCGAAAGACGCCAATGTAATTGTTATGTTCAGGCCCTCACAACATACCAATTCAAAGCTATGATTCTCGTGTGAATATACCGATTTCATATAAATAAGAACACCTCCTCCGCCTCTATCCTTTCTTAAAGAATGTATCATGTTGTAGCCATTAATATTATAAGTTTGTTCATGCAATAAAAATTCATCATGCTTAAGATTGACCTCCGTCAGCACCAGAACATCAAACACCACTGAACTGTCTGAGATAAAATTATAAAATTCATCGAAGTGTCTTGGCGATAGATCGGATGTTATGATGTAGTATGGTAAATGAACTATCAATTTTTGTATCACACCATTGCCGCAAAGAATCAAAATAGGGTGTAAATTCCATATCTGGCGAAAAAATATCCATGTCTTAAGTAGGACAAATACTGATAAAGTAAAAAAAGTAATGTATGTTGCAGGTCTTAGAAGGTATGAGCAGGCAAAATGAGAAATTGTATATATATATAGTGATTACGACTCAGACTGGGATGCCAAATCCACTTCCCCCAACACTGGAGTCGCCGTAAAGATATTAAAATCGTCTTCAGAGGAGATATTATGAATTTTTCCGCCTTCTTCTTTCCGGATCTTAATCACGCCTCCCGTCGCGACCCACACAAATTTCCAACCGGCTTCTTTGGCTCTGGTTTTGGCCTGCCAAAGCAACTTTTTTTTATAAGCAGTCAATGCTTCAAAAACCAAAACTCTACTTTGACTCTCCACCAGTGAAGTAATATCCTTGCTTGTCAGTTTAGTTTTCCTTAATTTTAATATTTGCGATTTCTTCTCCACAGATCGAAATTCAGCCACGATAGGAGGAGTTTTACCAAGGTCCCCACGCCTGGGCAATCTGTAAGCCACTTCAATGTCAGCAGGCTCACACTGTACTCCAAGCTTCAACGATACAGCCACTGCTAAAGCAACCGGATCCTCGTCCTGTGACACCGCTATGCCGTGAATTTCTATTTGTTTTCTTTTATTATATTGTTCAAGATCCTGCACTTTATTTTTTAAGATATTTATCTCTTTATCTTTAATTTTTACTAAATCTGAGAAATCATTAACTTGATTTTTTAGCAAATTGATAGTATTTTTATTTTCCTGAAGATCTACTTTAATAGCTTGAAAAGTTAAATCGCTCGCTTCAACTCTGTCCTTGACCTCATCCAAAGACTGTCTCAATTCCACTAGCTCCTTCTTTAAATCTACATTAACCCTGCTCGCTAACCTACAGGCATCACATCTCCAAGCGTCCTTACGATTTTTTGACATCCCATGATAGGTAGTACTTTTCAGTGTACTGCATTTAAAATGCAGCACCGAGTTGCAACCTAGGCAGTCGACTCCACCTGCTTCATTAGGAATCTCCTCTTCACATTTGTTACAATACATAATAATTTTTAATAGCGGTGTATATTGCAAAGATCAAACAATTTGGGCACACAGTGTATGCGTAGAATTGAGGTTAGGCTTAAGTTTATTAATGATTTGTTGATGTATTAAACGAATATTAGATTTGAAAATTTTCGCATAAATAGTTTTAGGAAACTCGGATTACAAGATAAAATGTATTAGGTTTGAAGTAAGTCCGCCAAAAACTCTGACAACTCATCCGCCGATCAGGCCCGTGGTCGCTAATCAAAAGTTAATTCTCCAGCCAATTACAAAAGCGCACAGGAAAAAACCGACCAATCAGCGATAAGGTATCACAATACACACTTTAATCACACAAAATATGTTCATAAAGAGTTCAGAAACAGATTCAGTTATCAAAATAACACGGAGACGATGTGTACACACTGCTCTCAATAACTCAAAAAAAATTTCAATTAAATATAGTAACTTAAGATTGATGTTACTGTTTTCAAGCGATCAAACTATTCTTTAAAATCATATCTTTTATTTAAATAAATTACCTTAACAGCAAAATAATGTTTGAATTCATTGTGTCTTTGATTGATATTTTGGCTGGAAATTCAACAATAGCACTAACTAGCTGTTCTAATGAATAAATTTATTATGTATTAAAAAAATATTTGTTTGGATATACAGGTGAACTTTTTTTCATTATTTTGTATGAGAAGCTCGAAAACCATAAGAGGTACGTATTAAGTTAAATGGTGAAAAATATGCACCTTTGTAATCCTAATCCAGGTAGGCTTTTGTTCATTTAAGGAAATGCATGGTTTTCTAGTTCCGAAGATCCCCATACAAATTATAAAAAAAAAAAACTTTACCTGTATGACATCAAGTACATTTTCTTTAAAAAAACAAAACTATTTATTTCATATAAAGTTAGTTCCGTTACAGTCTGTAATAACATAGTACCATGTTTGTGTGAAAGTGTAATACTTAAATCACCGTATGATGTTCTAAACATAATTATACCTGTTAAATCGGGACGGTTAGTGTCAGGAATTCCTGTCCCGACCCGAGATTTCATTTAGCGGACGGAGTCGAGATTTCCAGATAAATCCCGATAACTTCTAATGTACAAAACAAATATCTAAACAATATTCTTAATCGTAGATGTTTGACTGGTTATCAGATTCTACGTTTCGCAAAATAAAAATATATGTACTCAATATTATATTTACGTTACTTCTCTATTACGTATTCCTATTAATAATTAATACATGCATTAATAATGTTCCTATAAAAAAAAGAATTTATCACTTTCCCCTTTCTTACTTTAAATAAAATATGTAAAACATTTCCTACGCGGATGTTTAAAAAAATAAATTTTTTTTAAAAAATCATCCCTCTTCCCATTCACCCATTCCAACGTAATATGAAATGTTTTAAAACATTTGAATGCGTTCTCTTTCCCGATGTTTTTTAAAAAAGGGTATTTAAAAAAAATCATACCTCTCCCCTCTCATTCTTTCCAATATTAATAAATGAGGATTAAAACCTATTTGAGGCGTCCTCCCACCGGTGTTGTGAAAAGAATAATTTTATCATTAAAATAAAATCTCCTTTCCCCTCCCATCCCTCTCAATGTCAAAAAAAGATCATTTAAAACATTTTAATACATCTTCTGTCCCGATGTTGTGACAAAAACATAGTTTTATCATTAAAAAAAAGAATCAATATTTAAAACTTTCTTAATCCCGGTTGATGCTAAAAAATTAGGAAAATCTTAACATTGATTGTTCAGAGCTACGAGAAACTCACGAGACACATTTAAATACTTGTACATTTACGATTTCAAGCCATCGGGAATCCCAATTTCCCGAGTTCCCAATAAGCATCGGTACATCCGAAACATAGTCTATCAAGCGGGATTGCCCGATCCGCCCGAATTAACAGGTATAATTATAACAGCAATGATTTCGACCCCTATAGTAGCAAATACGTTAAGTGCATACCTGACAAGTTCTGTTACTGTTAAATGCTTTTTGTGTATAATAAATAATAGCGACAAATTTGTCTAAATTATTAAGAAAGTATAAGAGATAGGTATAGTAAGCATTAATACAATCTTAAAAGAAGTCAAGAATTACAGGGTGTTCTATTTAAAATAAGAAAGCTACTTGCCTTTAAAGATAGTGAAAATTAAAAGTATGTTTTTGTTCACCCTGCATAATTTTTTGTGCATTACTTTTATTTTATTATCAAGTCTAATGCTTTAGTTGAAAAATGAATACAGTTTAAATGTCTAGCTTAAATATGCATGACAAGCATGCCTCTTAAATTTTAGTCTACATTTTGAAGAATAGTTAATTATCTCGTAAACGAGTTGAGTTGCCTTTATTTAGTCTGTACTATCAAAATATGCCATAATATACGGGGTGTTCCATTTAATTTTTCACAACTTTGGTGTGTAACTTTTCTTTGAGTATACACCTGTATAATTCAACTTAATTTTGAAATGTGTGGTCTTTCTGAACTTGTATAACCTAAAAAAAATCGAAATATTTACCACTTTCGGCTATTATAAACCGACGCGAATGTGGCCCACCTGTATATATTCTACGAGTACAGAAATTGCCGTGAAGATAGCGGTTCTCCTATTGCAATACACTAACTTTCCATATTCGATGCAAGTTTTGTATATGGCAGGCTAGTCATAATATTTTTATTTTCCCAGTTAAATATTTCATTGGAACTGTTATCATTAAAACACGTTCCTCATTGCAATTTGCTGATTTTTGCGAATCAACTCCTAATACGTAGCGCTAACCGGCAACTGACGTGCAATGGTACAGAACAGCATAACAGTCAGAATTGTCATTCTAATATTGGGAATATATGCGCACTTTTAATTTGTCTCAGGACTATACTTTCATTAAAATGCACAAAAATTTGTTCCTTTCTTCCTAATTTGGTATCAGTATTAATTTTGCTTATCTATCCCTAACTATTTCCTATCAAGATAACGCTCTCCACAAAAAATATAGTTTGGAAAAATTAAAGGTGCCGATCGAGAGTGACAATTCTGTGCAATGGTTTGTTTATTTTTTTGGGCGATTTTTCAACACTTGTAATTTCACATATACGGAAAACCCATGTGTGTGAGTTTTTGTATAATATGCTTAATGAACTAATTTATTTCGGTCAAATATACAAATTATTAAACTAAAGATATGCTTCAAATACTCTGGTTTCTTACATGTATGAACTATGAAATAAATACTTATTTGAGTATTAATTATAGAGTTATTCGATAAGTATGCGTATAAGTTTGCACTAATGAAAATTGGTTATTACGACAAATAAAAAATATCAGTTGAGTGTGAAACCAATGGAAGGGTAATTTCTTCTGAATTAACGGCAACACATTATCAATTAACATTAACACTTACCTTTACTTAAACAGGGTGAATTGCAGAGGCTTCCTTCGAAACTACCCTGAGATGAATTCTGATGTTTTAGTTTCCCTCGCATGTTCGCCTATTCACAGTTAGAGTATTCGGACTGCACACTACATTATTATTAATGTTACTACTTAGGTTATTGTTAATTCTTTTCCTTCCACCCTTCAGCCCTGTGCAATTGGACTGGCACATTGCCCGTTTTTTACCGTTACCGTTGCAATTGCGTTGACTAGAATCCTCTTCCACTATTATATCCGTCCTATACACTCTGTGGTCTTCTCGTCTGCCGTTGGTCTTGGCCGTGTTGTTTACCGTTTTCGCGCTCCCTCCGTCTACGTCTATAAATTCGGGTTGGAGAATGGTACAATCGCTGTGCGGTGATAGGGTTCGCGGCGAATGCTTTAACGTAGGAGATGAGTGAGAGTGGCAGTTGGGGAGACACAAAGGTTGGTGGCAGATCGCGCGGGAGAAACATTTCTGCTGATGGATGGACTTACGACCACGTACGGGTTGATGGGCGAATGGTTCCGCGAAGACGTAAATGTTAACCCCGTGCCTTCTTTGAATCGTGCGAATGCTGAGATGTAGGCGTTGGTTCCCTTGGAGGAGAGGTTTCTTCGCGCATCGCATGGCTTCGTACCAATACTTTTGATTTGGTATTGTTCTATAACACAATATACGATATATAGACGAGTAAAAACAAAAAAAAAAGAACTATTTGGTAAGTGGAATTGAGATAACAAAGCTCAGTTTCACCAAATATGGGCTGTTGTTATGTGGGTTCCATGTACAGTCGGAAGAAGCGAAAGTTGCATATTTAAAACAAAAATTCGGCGATTGCTTTTACTACCGTTGATACAGACAAATAGCTATGGGGAAATCCAGTTCCTGGGCACAGAAGCATTCCGTTTTTTTCTCAGAATTTTGATTTATACTATTTCTAATAAAAGTTTTCCTTTCGGGTCGATAACTTTCATTGTGCTATTGCTATATACAGGTATAGAACAGTATCATTTTTAATGCGACTTTCTATATCTACCATTAGAATACTAGCAACACGTCGTCAAATCCTACTTCATCATTTTTAAGAGAATCGTGCGACGCGTCATCCCCCTTCACAACGGTCGATTTGGCCAGGCCACAGTTTAAACAGTTAGGCCAAATTAGTTTAATCTACATGATTTACTTGTTTTATTTATTTATTTTAAGTATTTTATTAGTTTTGAATTACCCCTGCAGTTTTAAAAACATTTAATGAACTTTGATAAGCTGCATTGTGTAAAAGGTAAGGTCGGTGGCTATAACATTTGCATACTTTGTTATATATTATATTGTTAGGTTTAAGTGAAATAACCGTAAAAGAAGACGCCCATAGGTATAATGTTGTAGTGCCATTCACTCTCGCAAGATAAATTCTGATGCTAAGGATGGTCACAGAGTCTTTGGATTTCCGAATAAATCTATTATATACAACAGGGCAAGAATTAAGAAAGCACATGAAGAAAAACTATTGTCGTTGTGCAGAGGTTCCTAGGTCATATTAAATCAATTTATTTGTTAGATACACATTTTAAACTAGATCGCTATTTATCGCAATAACTAACCTAATTCATTTTATGTTCACTTTTTAAAATAATGTGATTTTGGTCTGAACTAATCGCATTTATTCACGTTGTAGACAACTCGATATTATATAATCTAAGTCTGGAACTCTATCCACTTGTGCACCCCCCGGACATCATTTTTGACAAACCAGTGCAGGGTCGGATGTTAGAAATGAAGTAGTCGAATAAAAAGGAACAGTCTTTGTATTGTACAGAACGATATAATCATAACTCTTGAACCTTAATTAGAAGTTGGTGTGTGTTCGTGTCAGAAATTTGAAAATCTATAATAAAATCTTTCCATCGAAGTGGTTACATTTTTATTAATTTATTTGAGAAAGAACCACACCATATTTATTCCTGGAAGAATATTTTATACTATAAAAATATAAATAAAGGTTTGTTTCACAAAAAGGAAAGGATGTGAACTCAACTATCGTAAAACACTTGCAATTATATGTATCACTTAATCAAACATTATTTTACTAGAATCGTGTTTTTTTATTATTCAAAGCTGTTCAGAAATATTTGCAATAAAATTTGAATAAATATCGCATAAGTTTGTGTATTTTTTAAATCTATTTTCCTCTTTCCATCAAAATATAAATTTCTCCACACGATTGAAAATTCCCAGCAACAGCTTTACAAGATGGCAGCTAGGCTCCAAAGTCATTTAAAACGGACCACAAAAGAACAAAGGATTTTGCGAGCTTGTCCGAACTGATAGTAAACTGTGGGCAGGCTCGGCATTTAACAGTTCGGTCTCACGGAGTAAACATCATTTCAGAGATTGCTACTTGGAACACTTTTACCGATAATAATTGCATGCCATTCATATTACATGCTATAGTGCATATTTTGTAAACATTTATAATGTACAGAAATAAGTGCTACTTATTCTTTTTCATGTGTTGTGTAATAAACATGCCAATGTAGGAAGGAATGCTGGGATTTTGTGAATATAATGTTAATATGCAACTAAATAAATTTTTGAAACAATCAATAGATAGATAAGATTTGTATTTATCTAAAATAAAATATTAAAAAGAAATAACAAAGGATCCTAATAACATAAATTAAAAATATGTTTCTAAATGTTAAAAAAAGGAGATTCTTATAGGAAAACTAAATGAAAGTAATCCGCAAGAAAATTAAGATGTTTTCAAAATCAACTAAAATCTCTATTTTAACTTAAAAAAAGTGCTCGAACAAATTGTCTCTTTTTTCCTAGCAATACCTCATAATACAGCTCTGTTGCGCGTGCAAAAATGATTTAGTAGTTATATTGGCGACAGAATATTTTTTTTTAGCGTAGGTCATGTAGGATATGAGCGCGTTCATAAAAGATTAAGGGCATCATATCGGAAGATCGAGAAGTTCATGCTATTGTAGTTCCCGTGCTTATACGCTGGTCACCAAAAGTTTTTTTGCAAAAACCATTGTAGAACCCCTGCTGTGTATGCAGGAGAATTGTTTGTCATTACATTTTGGCAATTGGTGTGTATTATATTTAAGACTGTTGCTACAGTTGGGACTGGCGTATTTTGGAAAGCAGTTATAAAATTTAATTATTATTCTTCTCTTCTTCACATGTGTAAATTAACATTGCAGCGGAAAGCATTTATAATAAATAAGAGAAAAAAAAACGAAGGAAATAACTAGAAAAAGTACAAAAAAATTAAATGAAAAAGAAATAAGTAAAAGGCTGAAGTGAAAAGAAATAACTGAAGCAGCGAAGGCCTACATTCATCAATGCGGTGGGTGTGGTTTGGTAACTACAGGGACCTTTTATGCATGGGTTTAGTCCCTATTTATAAATGTTTACGGGTCGATATGGTATGTTATAATATAATGTATGCAAAGATTACAAATAAAACAAATAAAATTAAACTGTTTTGTATATATTTTAATGTCGGATACATTAAATTTGAAATTACAGCTTAATAATAGTAATTAGTTTCGGTTAACTGCTTGTCCGAGTACTTTGTGTTCGCCCGGCACATCATACCGTACTAATCTAATTGGTCCCTCCAAATTTAACGAGTATACGTCGTACGTTAGCTCAGCAAGCGGCAATTCCTTCTCGCTCTTTATTTTGTCAAGTGCAGTATCCACTTCTTTCTTAGCGTCGGCCTCCACAGTCTTCAACTCGTCTTCAGTAGCCAATTTGGATTCTAACAATTTCCCCTTGAACATATTAATAGGATCCCGAGTTTCTCTAACTTTTTTAATGTCATCTCTAGTTCTGTAGGTGGTATCAGAATCTGACATTGAATGTCCATAATACCTGTAAGTGTACATTTCTATGATAATGGGCCCCTTCCCTTCTTTAATGTATTGTTTTGCAAAATCTGTCGCCGTTCTAACCGCTACAATGTCCATACCGTTTGTCCAAATGCCTGGTATATAATCTCCTCTAGTATAAAATTCTATATTGGCCGAAGCTCGTATATCAGAAGTACCCATGCCGAAACGATTATTTTCTACGACGTAAATTATTGGCAAGTTAAGCAATTTTGCTATGTTGAACGCTTCGGAGATTTGTCCTTGGTTAGCAGCACCGTCTCCGTAAGCAGCTACGCAAACATTACCATCATTTGTATACTTATGCTTGAAAGCCACCCCAGTCCCCAGTGGAATGTGCGCCCCCACAATGCCGTTACCTCCGTAAAAATTGGTTTCGTACAAGTGCATGGAGCCACCCTTACCTTTTGCAATTCCACATGCCCTCCCTATCATTTCGCCTCCTATCTGGTGTACCGAACATCCCATCACATACGTCCAACCGTGACACCTGTAAGCTGTAATGCACGTATCATTTGGACCCATGCGAGATTTCATTCCAACGGCAATGGCTTCTTGACCTGCATATAAATGACAGAAACCGCGTACTAATTTCGCCTTATAAAGGTTTGCAAATTGATTTTCCATCTTCCTTATGATGTGCATTTTTCTCAATAGATCCAGCGCTTCATCTTTTTTGATTAAATCTTCCGTTTTCGGTCCTGATTGTAATCTATGGAGTTTTACTTCATCACATTTCAGAACTGCTTCTGTAGCGTATGTGGCTTTAAAAGTCGGCCAGTTTTTAAATGGTGGCAAAAAACGCGAATATGAAAAGCGAAACATTGCTAATTTTACTTAAATTTTATTACTCGGAAAGAAAGAATTTCGACATTGACATTGTCAATTTACAATTTTTATTTAGTTACGGTTTTTCAGTAAAATGTTATATATTTCGCCTTCATTTTGAGAAAGCGCCATCTTAGAAAAATAAATTTTCCTTAATATCCCGTTATATCTCGTAGACTATATGGTTTAAGGAAAAATTTCCAAGACACTTACATATGTAGAAATTCGGATATATCACCTACAATTTCACTAAAAAAGCTTTATATTATAAATGCAATAACGAAGTTATAAATTAAAGAAGAAATGGTTTTTTATATAAACACAAAACTATCTTAGATGCCACGGTTTTCTATTTTTGAAATTTTATGACCAAAACGCGTGAGATATTGTTGTAGAGAAAAAAAGGGCGGGCACTCCTGTAAGCATGTATTTTCGATTCTTACAAACAATTTACAGTGAAGTTTAACAACAGACCATATTTTACAATCCAGTTATAATAAACTTGCTATCTTATACAGGGCAAATACGTTAGATATATTAAATATGAGTGCAGAAATTGAAGGACAGATGGCGGTTCTCATATTTCCCTACAGCCAGGTCCGATGCTATATTTTGCAGGGCCCTGTACGAAATGCTCTTGAATAATAAAGCGGTGCCGCGAAGCTCTTCTTGCGCGAGCCTCCGTTCGCACATACATCACGCCGGCTGTGACTAAAGTAACTTTGCGCATTCGACATACATTTTCTACATGGCAGACACGACTATAAAACATTCATGTCTTTATCAGATAAATATTTCATAGGAACTGTGGCTATCAAAGCGCTTTGGTTTTCTAAAAACCTAATAATGATGCCTTTTGCGGGCATTGTTCCTTGTCAACATATACCGCATGAGTCATCCCAAATACAAACAGTTATAAAGTGGTCAGCCCATAGTATATCTTCAAGGCAGTAAAATCACTCCCTCCGATTCGTATGTCTAGTATCTAGTACCAGTGTTAGTCGAGTCGCGAGATAGTACAATTCTCCGTTAACGTTCTACGCAATGTAAATGTAATACAATGCCGGGCGTAGAAAATACCAGACCATTGTTTCATAATGTAGAAACGTATATCGTTGAATTCCAGGATTTACATTATGGTGGTGCCAAAATTGTTTGTACAGTGTGCGATAAACAGTTATTGGGCTCGCACTAACGGGACTACACATTGATGGTGGCGCATCTGATCCGTTATCTAACTATAAAGATTATTTTAATTATGAGTGTGTTACATTTGTAGATGTTGAACGGTGTTTTTCAAAATATAAGCATGTTTTATCATCGCGACGAAAGCGGTTTAGTGAGAAAAAATTAGAAGGGTTCAATGCCAGAAACTTTTCAGTAGTCCTATACCATTTCTAGAACTTAAATAAGGCAAGGGGCTTAAATATAATATTTATAGTTAAATAAATAAATAATTTGCTCTTTCCGACACTGTATTGTATACTTGTATTAAACGTTAATGTCGCATATATGAAACTTAGTACTGACCTGGCGCGCAGACCAAAGTTGACCACTCTAGTTATATACCTCGTTAAAGTATGAAGCATACACTTCTGTTAGTAATTGATGTAGTTTCTACTGTATGCTTAATGAAATAATTTATTTTGGTCAAATAAACAAATTGTTAAAAAACGTTTCTTACAATCAACTACATATTTATTTGCGTATTAATTGTAGAGTTATTCGATCAAACATGCTTTACTATTCCAAACAAAGCAATTTTACTTTGCGACTAATGGGGACCGTTTTAGTTTGGTTAAAGCTGTATTTTTTCATGAGGAAGCAATTTGTTCACATAATTTTTTTGTGTTTCACACAAATTTTTGCTTCCCACCTAATGAATATTCCTTTGCCACTATTTACATAAATAATTTATGTCCATTAATGCATACTTATTAACGAACAAAAATCTTTTTTAAAGTGTTTATAAATTTGCTTACTCGTAAATTATAACTATGACATTTACCTTTAAATTATGTATTTTGAGATATTTTTACAGAATTATATTTATAATTCTTACTTTTACTTGTGTATAACGTAATTTTGTTTTAGATGTTTATGTTGAACAAGTTGACCATCGTCTAATATTTGAAAATTATATTATTTTCAAATGTGGTTATTAAATATTATTTCTAATATTTAATAACCACATTCCGAATTGCTATTCCTATTTTACTTGTTGCTATTAGCTGGGCATTTTGAAAAATTAAGAAACAGGCGCTATCAATCCTTTTTTAACCTTCAGTGTTTCAATCCTCTTAAATCCGTTTTTTACATCCAGCAGCAAAATTTCTAAACCAGGTTAAACTGATAAAAGTGAAGAGAAATAGGAGCTAGATATTCCTTAAAGGTGTATTTGCTCTTCATTCTTTAAGGAAAGCGCAGTTATAGTCTGTCCATAGATATAACAATTTGACTAATGAGCATTACCGGGGATTATCCACTAGCTGCTGCGGCAGGTACTGAGAAATTATTCAAAAGGGGTAATGGTCCATTAGGAGAAATGGGAGTTTTCTAAGTAGGGAATAATTATGTTTCATTTAATAATCTCATTATTATAAAGTGAACAATTAAATTTAAAAAAAGGAAAACAGGACGAAAAAAATCCGATCCACCAATATGTTTCTTAGACCTAATAAACGCATATTGGTAATTGTGTTCGCCAACTACTGAACTTTATACGAATCGTGTGGACGCGATCGTTCACACATTCGGCGTCTGCCGAACTCCGAGCACAAACGGAAAACGCCGAACGTTCTGCATGAGAATTTAGTGTGGTAGGATTGGATAGTATGTACCTATGAATAAGTTAGGTTGGTGTTGGTACAGAAATTATGGCGGTCAGTTGTTAGAAACGCAATATGAATTATGGACACGAGAAATTTGCAATTATCTGCAGGGTAATATTAACAACTAGGACTACCTATGGTGAAATTTAATTCTTAATTTTTTTTTATTACTTCACTTTATGTACTCAATTGGAAATATATACTGTACCCTTTCAGATTGATGTTATTAGCCGTGTATTGCAGAGGCGAGGGAAAAAAGATTGGTTAGAAATATTTTAAGCGATTTGTTTTAACACAACTCCGTGATAGAATGGAGTGATTTCTTTTAAATCGTTATTTTTTTTCACAACATCAAGCGGGAATATTATGTTTGTGAACATGTACTTGGTAGCAATTTTTTCGTTAATAATAATAATAATAAATATATCATCTAACTTTTTTATAAGACGAATATTAATATACATATTTAAAACAAAATTATAATTATTGATTTAATTTATTTCAGAATTACTTTTAAAATACATTTCTTTAATTTATTTGAAATGAGCCAATTTAATGTAATGATGATTATTAACACTTATACCAAAGCATTTACATAAGATTCCAAAAGATCATCATCAAAACTGCCCGTTTTGACATACCACCACGGCATGTTTTAATAACAATGATAAAAGAAAATGTTACCTGCTGTTGATTAAAAATAGTTTAAAAACTATCCGAGCTGGGTAGTCAGCTGTCAACAGCTTTGCCTCTCACTCTAAATACCTTTCCGAATGTGTGAACGAGACATGAACTTCTTTTTTTTTGTAGTTAGGATGAGCATCTGTAGCCCAGGCACTTGAGCTAGGTGCTCATTGTATCGTTCTTATTAAATCTCTTACTTCCACTCGAGCAGCTGGTGTTCTGGAGGGCTCCAATAGATCCTCCCAAAATATTTCTGCCTGAGTACTTTCAATTCCTCACATGTGCAGATTACATAAAAATTCGTCTCCTCCTGTAGTTCGCATCTTCTGCACCACGGTTCGCTCACTCGACCTGTGTTGCTTTTTCAGGGCACAGTATCCAGTTACCAACCCAGTAATGGGTTTAACTTCTTTCTTGCTTCGTCTGAGTAGGTACCAGAGAATTTAGCACCCCCATCCCTTATTAGCGCTTTAGTATGGAGTTGTCCTTCGGTCGATCTCCATTTCTTTGTACTTTCTTTATCTAAGCAGATCCAAATTTCCCCTTTAGCAGTGCCCTTGCTAATTCCACATACGGGTCTGGATTTATGAAGTGTCTTTTAGCGCCCTCCTTGGCTAGTTCGTCGGCTATTATATTGCCCTTTACATCCTGGCACCCAAATCAGAGACACCGTGTAGTCTCGTGCCAGTGTATTGAGGGATTGTTTGCAGTCTCTAACTAGTAGATACTTTCCTCCTCATGCAGCCCCCTTTGCAATCATTTCTGCGTAGGCTACAAGGGCGAACACATCTGCCTGGAAGAACGTCGCAAGCTTCCCCAGGCTTATGGATATCCTTTGATTAGGGCTCGATCCATAAATACCGGCTCTTGGCCCTGGCTAGATTTGGATCCGTCCGTAAACCAGTCATCAAAAGCAGTGATATCACTACGTGCCTGGTCTCTGTTCGGTATGGAGATTCTCACCATTTCAGTACAGATAACCTCGGGTGCCATGCCATCCGGGCGCATTTGCAGCAATGGTCCGTCCAGCATCGTACTCATAGTATCAGTGTGCCCTCCAACCGTAGTGGCACAAATTGTTGGTCTTATCACGACAGTGTACAATGCGGTCCACTAAGTGTGCAACAAATGGAAATTTCCTTTATTAGTAGCGCTATTGTAAAATAAATACTGCCAAATCTTGGTGCACACATCTAAACTGGACAAACTTAGACGTCTTAGAGTAGCTTACAGCAGATCGCGACATACTGGCAGGAATATTTCTACATTGCATTTTAATTGAATCTTCTAAATCTTCAACATTGTTGAAAGGCCGCTACTTGTACACTCTTTGTTTTAAGTATCTCCATAAGAAGAAATCTAACGGTGTAAGATCTGGGGAACGAGGAGGCCATCGTGGATCTGTGTTTCACCTTATCTATTTATTGCTAAATGTCCGACTTAACCATTGGGTAACAACTCTGCTGCAATGGGCAGGGCATCCATTATTTTGGAACCATAAACGTTGCCTTCCATCTAATGCTATGTTCTCTAAATATTCTTCTAATTGACTTTCCAAAAACTTAAATAGGCATTCCCAATTAAATTCTCTCGATAAATATAGTCCAATTAATATGTCGTTTAATATACAACACCATACTTGTTTTTTCTTTGGATAATATTGATTTCGTTATTAATATAAATTGATTTCTTTGACACCATCTACCAGTTTTGAGATGAAACTACGCCATTGGTTTTAAAAGTAGATTCATCGCCAAACAAAATATGTCGATGAAAATCACGTCCTTCTTCTATTTTTCCTTGAATCCATACGGTAAAATCACACCTTAAATCGTAATCTCTTCCTTAAAATGCACAAATAAATTTTGGTTTGTAAGCGTGTACTTATTTTTCTTAAGTATGCGTTTAACAGATGTTCTTTTAACATGAATTAAATCAGAATATCCTGTGTGGACCTTCTGGGGTTTCCGATAACGGCTTGAAGGACTTGCATGGGATTTTCTTCGGAACATGCGTTTTTTGTACGTTCATTTTTATAGTTGTTTTCCAATGAGTCCGTCTGTTCAAATTGATTTAAAATTCTACTGGTAGTTGTGTGGTGAATGCGTTTGTTTGGATGCCGTTCATTGAAAATATCTGTAGCTTCACGTATTGATTTATAGTTCTCTCCACAAATTAAAACTAGTTCAGCTTTTTCAACTAAAGTTAGTGCTACTGCACGAGGCATTTCTTAAAAAACCAAACATTATCAAAACGTTAACGTTGAGTTACATATCGTTGCAACAGCCGTGAAATTTGTGATCGCTTATGAAAAAGTATTCCTAAGTAGATTTAACATATTTGATGGGTTATGAAAGAAATAGTTGAAAAGAGATCCCCTCGTACTTAATTTAAATAAATAATAGTGTTAAATATAAAAAAAAATATATATACAGGGGTTAAGTAGCAGGCCCTGATTTTATATTTGGGTTTATTTTATAATTCTAAACAACTATTTTTCGAAATAAGGGTACTTTACTCTTAAACGATTTTCATATTTCTTGGTCCGTCCTGTAAGCTAATTGACTTTAAGACAGTCTAAGTTTGTCCAGTTTAGATGTCAAGTATGCACCAACGTTTGACAGTATTTATTTTACAATAGCGCAACTAATAAAGGAAAATCCCATTTGTTGCACACTTAGTGACCACACTGTATAGCCAATGGATCACCCTCGGTTTTAGTCCCAGGTTTTATCGGCAACTCTCCTGCAGCGCCATTAGTTGTTAGCCTTGGTCGTTATTTTGACTAAATGATTTTTCCAGCTCAGTTTCGCATCGAGTGTAACACCCCGATACTTTACTTCTCTGGTTAATTGTAGCTCTTGCCTAAACTGTCTAATGCCACCTAGGTCATTGAGTTTCCTCATGTTGGTGAAAGCAAACGATTTTGTTTTTTGTGAATTAACTGAGAGTCCTTGTAAAATGTACCACTCCTCTACCATTCGCAGCGTGTAACGTATGATGCCTGCCACTACGCCCGGGAATTTCCCTTTAGCGACTATAACATCATCAGCGAACCCATGCGTCCATATTCCATTGTCGCTCAATGACCTGATGAGATCATCCACGACCAAGCTCCACAGCAGTGGTACATGAACTTCATTGAGCCGATAATTCGTACACGGTAACGTGCGCACGTTTCTGACGCAGATCAGGAATAGGCAAACAGTTTGCCGACTAGTTCTTCGAACTTTCACCATTCACACTACAAGGAGTTCGCCAATCTATCAACCTATCGCTCGCAGTTCGGCGAACTCCAATCGTGTGGACGCACCTTTATGCAATTCTCATTTTCTTTATTTGTTTTAGTTTTAGTTTATTTTAATTTTTCTTTTAGTTATACTCATTCTTATTTTTATTTGATATGTATGTATGTTTTCCTGTACTTAGGTCTATTGCCTGTTGGAAAATAAAGTACTATTACTATAATATACACAAGAGGAGTACTTTTTAGCCGATAAGGTACAATTACAATTAGGAATGCACTAATCATAGTATTTAAATTAATTATAATGTAAGACATGTATTTACCTTAAAAATGTAAGTACATCAATATATTTTAAAATCGAACATCAAGGTTTTTATAATAGACGTTTGATATAATAATCTTTGTAAACACGTCCATTGTGAACCACCCGTGCTCCAAGGATTGGATAAACATTTATATTTTCTGAAATTCGAAAGCTAGTAAATAAGCGAAATCGTCATATCTATGGACAGACTATAATAATCTTATTATATTTTAAAATTCTGTAAATATCCTAGAATGATACGATTTCACCCTCAGTTATTTACAAATGTGGATATTCTTTGATCGTGGCTGGAACTCTCACAAGTTCTAGTCAACCAATCTCTATGTATTGCACCCTTTTACACGTATGCCGCTTCATTTAAACAAACCCGACTACAAACATATTTACACAATCATTTTTTTCTATTTATTACAATCTTTATACAGAACTTACGTTGCATTTTTACAAAATATTATTGTAATTGCTTAGAATCGAATAGAAATCATAAAAGCGCGAGAAGCAATGGCAGAAACTAAAATATTAATACAAAATTAAATCATTTAGGAGAATATCCGAAATTGCTTGCATTTTCTGTTGTTTTAGCGCGCAGAAACGATCAACGACTTAGGGTACTGCGATTCGAAAATATATGCTGCCATCTATCGTAACTTATTACAGTAACAGCAAACAAACCATGCAATATATTTATATTTTTTATTCTTTTAATTTTTGTTTTCTTAATTAATTTCAAAATTAAAAGTTACCATCCAATGCAAGAATCTGCAGAGTGGTACCCCAGAGATACATTGCTTTAAGTGACTCTGCCATATGTCTATTGGCCTATGACATTACTAGAGTTGGGCAATTGTCCGGCGCAGCAGATACGTATTGCGATGCGGGGCTCAAATAATGTAACATAAATAAAGCAGATCAATCGTATTATTGTAATTTAGTATGTATTTATAAAACGTAAGTCATATTAATGGAGTTGTGTAAATTTTCCTTGGGGACAAAATCGGACAAAGCGGGCGAACAAACGGGCCACTTTGCGATGCATTCGTATTTTATATCACTAAATATTTAGATAAAATAAGCATTTTTACATTTTATAAGAAAAACAGGCACTGTTGTTACTGATTTGCAACTCTACGGTTCATCTGCTTTATTGGAGTACATGAATAGGAGCGCACGTTCTGAATACGTACCTGCCGCGCCGGAAAATTTGCCCAACTCTAGACATTACTACAACATTTATCTACGTAAACTAGAATTTACAACAGAATAAAACAAAGAATTTTTGACGGTGAATGGGCGAGCAGTAAAGTAGTTTACTACAACTCAAATTTTCACAGAAAACATGGAATATGCTACTCACACGTCCTCTACTCTGCGGTGGTGATGATTTGCCTTCGCAGTCGAAATTCATGGTCGTATTTGTACCCCTTTGTTGCATATTCTTTACTGTTAACTGTAGGACGTGGAATCTAAAAACCTGAAATAAATCGTGTGCAACTCAAGTATAAGTATCAAATGATCATTCTGCTGTGAAATCTCAAATTTCATATTTATTTAATTTACATTTGCATTCTAAGAAAGTTCCGCCTCTTCAAAATCTTTCAAACATTTTAAAGATCCTCACATTCAATGAACACCCACTAGTTTTGGCTGAAATAATCTTTATTGTTTCTTTGATAATACAAATGAATTTGAAAGTATTGGGGGAGGGGGTTCATACAAAAAGTTAATTTGTAAATATACGCGCGTGTATGGTTTTTAATGCGTAAATCTATCGGAAAGAAATGCAAAGATCATTGAAATAATACGAACCTAAAAGGAATACATATTTCACTAAATTATAAGTTGTCTAAAGAACAGGTATACTTTTATATATTGGGAGGTTCGTTAACTGGGTAATACTTAAGTATCGTGTGAGCCATGGAAAAACTTTTTAGACAGAAGTTTCATTATATAAAAGCACCCACAAAAAGGGATCCTATAGCAAGAGCAGATCACATAAAAGATAATTCACGTTGTACACGGACCCTACTACTTTTCCTAAAATTTATTAAAGATAATTCTGTGCAAAAGCAAAGTACTGAACGAATATAACTAAAAATTCATGTAAAACAAACTGCTGTTTTATGTTTTTCTCAAAATATCTTGTTTAATATTCATTTTAGGTCACGTGAAAATTAATACTTTTCTTTTTTTTATTGAACATCGACTATCTTTTCAGTAATTTATGAAAAGAAAAAAAAACTGTTCTATGTAAACAATTATAAGTTTTGCTTTCACATTCTTTATATTGTCCCTTATACGGTTAGCAGTATAACAGTATATAATAGTAGATATAATTATGATTTCTCTGTTTTATCACTCAATCCGTAAAAGATTTCTAGAAAAATATCCCAGTGGGTATGTAAAAACATAGTTACGCCATGTAATATCTTTAATTGTCCATTAAGTGGATAGTAATATTGTATTCTTTCTTAAAAATATCTGCATAAACATACACTGAGAGAAATATCTTTTTCATTTAAAAGGAATTGCATTAAACCAAAAGTTTTTACGTTTCTATATGGCCAACATGATTTGGTATTTCCTTGAAAAGGAAAATATAATTTTAAATTCACGCGTTTCTCCGGAAATAATATATTTTTCGTTGAAACAATTTTAAGTGAATGATATTGATAGTTGATTTAAACCGTCTTTGTTTTGAACTTGAAAACTATGCAGACTGGCAGAAAACCGTAAGCATTTTGATTCAAGAGGTTTTTCCTTTTCTTATAACATTTATCCATTTTAGACTTAAGCGTAAACACAACAGAATGCTGTGATCATTTTTAATTGAAATGAAAATGAATTGTCTCTAAAAGCCCATGCACTAAGGAGGGATTTGCCGTTAGAATGTTGTAAGTCCTAGGTAGAATTGGGAGAGTAGTGACCATCCCTAGCACCCTGCGTGCCGTTAAAGAAATCGTCCTTTTAATCGCGATGACTCCTATCAGATGTTAATCCGGTAAATATACCAGATTAGTATGTTACGATCGTAGTTTCCAGCCTATTTTATGCGAAATATTATCTGTTACTGGAATGAAATAGGAGATGCGCCACCTATGCGACAAATTCTCTATTACACATAAGTATATCTGCTCATGTAGTACTATATGGGAGGAAAACTGCTATACGAAAATCAAATGCGATATTTATTTTTACTTTCATGTAAATATTTAGTTAAATGAATAAATAGTGCGCTAGCTTCAAATAAAACTACTAATTAATTATTTGTTTGATTGAAAACAATAATTTTTTTAATATTCCTAAATCAAGTAAAAATTTAATAACTGTAACTAAATGCATGAAAATTGGTTGAAAACAACAATATCGTTTTTCTCGTGTATAACAGTTTTAAAATCTTCAAATTGAAAAGATTCCAATTATCTCTGAAATTTCTTTAACCTCGCGCGAAAAATATTCACTTTTGTTCATTATTGTTTGTGTATCTGAGACTTATGCATGTGGGAATATGAATAAAACTAAAATACTGCTACGTAAAAAAGCACTCAGCTTGAATACAGGTGCTTGCATTTTCCGTTAAAAGGCTAAAGTTTTAAATCAATGTATACATGCGTGTCCACGCAAATAAACCAAAACGTGCGGCAAAACGTATTTAAAGTACTGTTTATAATTCAATAATACTTAAAAGAAACTAAAATATGTTGTTAAATATGTACATAATAATAACAATGTAATATGTAATGTGCATTGTCTTACTTAAACAGAAGTTTACAGACATAAAATATTAATCAAAACTAAGGTGCATTCCATTTAATTACGGTTACTTTTCGTCGAAAAGCATGTACTTAAGAAGAAAATAGTCTTCCGCAGAAAACAGCACGCTACTTTCAATTAAAATGAACACTTTTCTGAGAAAAGGCATTCTTTTCGTTGAACATGATAAAAACCAAAAGTTATAAAACTTTTCATTTAATGCAATCTCTTTTCTCAGTGTAGAAGTAAAATAATAATTATAATAATATTTATTTCCCAATACACATACAAAATCTGTTTTAAAATTTTTTAAAAGAACATATGAAAATGAAAAACTGCAAGGTGGAATTCAGATAGAAAAAAATCATCTAATACAAAATAGGAAGCAAAAGCTTGGAGCTCCTTTGATTTTAAAATGGTTTTTTGATGATTGAGGGTAAATAGAATATTTCCAATATTTTTTGACTTGATTCAAAGTGTCGGGCGCTCGAGCCTAGTGGTGCATGTATGTATCACTGTCCTATTTGTATAAAAGAAAAAAAAACAGGGGCATTTCATGCGCGCTATTAAAATAGATAGATTATTACAATCCTAAGAAATTATCCGCCGGCCTTGCAACAAGCAAATGAAATGTTTGTTCTGTACGCATCTTTTCTTGTATGTTTGAAGATTCTGGTTCTTGTGGCAACGTCGTTTGGATTACGGACTTTTTTTACAAGTCAGATAGCGGTGTATGTAGATTGTAGGTTTGTACCATCAGAGTAACAATTTACTAGAAGTTTTAAGTTTCTACTCCAATAGTTAATTTTAAGGATTTGGGAATGTTTAAAAAGCATTGAGGGACTACGTTCATGTAGTGAAAATAACATTGGTATAATTCAATATGGTCTACCTAAGTAAATTATTATTTGGGTGATAATAGAGAAAATCTTCGGAGCAAATATTTCTTAGGCTTTGTTAACATAACATGCGTATACACATAAATGTAAATAGCCTCTTATTTAACACAAAAAAAAAATTTACTTTTCTCCCAGTCTTTTCATAGACATAATAATTATACATAATAATTTACTTACCAACTGATTCTAATTTCCATGTGTAGCTGAGAAAGATAGACGACGAGTATCAACCGTGGCAGTGTAGCTTGGAATTATCCTGAAACAAACAAAATGGTACTTTAGCAATTCTCGTTTTTCAATTGGTTTCTTCAACAAAACCATATTGACATGGCATTGGCGCAGTGTAAGTTCCTCATAATAAATTAAGTATCGCTAAAAATTATGTAGAATATCATTTTATTCTAATGGTTTAATTTAAATAATTAAAATATTAATTCAATGCCTTTCTTTTATTACGAACTGGCAAAATCCTACCTCGTTACCTTTTAGTAGTTAAAGTAACCATTTTAACCTTTTGCATATCTCTTATTGATAAACTGTGGAAGTATAAATATTTATTTACCTACATGGGTAAATAATTTTGTTAGTAGTAGATGTAATCAAAATTTAAGCACCCCACGCTCTGTTTGTTGCTGTTTGACATTTCATTTCACTTTCTTATGTTTGCAGAAAGATATTAATGAGTAAGACGCTCCAGCACAAAATATTGTGGATAATGTGGGAGTCACCTTTTCGTTCAACTTTCACCTTTTATTGTTATTTAGAGCAGAAAATTTTAGCGATTACCTCCCGTAGAAAATCAATATAATCGCATGTATTTTTAGAACCAATTAACTATTTTTGTATTCGCGTTAGAAGAAAATACGAAGAATCTTAAACATGCAAGCTGTGTTGAGTAGACTTCTTTACACTATTTTAAATGTTATTTACTCACAAGTATAATGCTAACGACTGTTGGAAAGTTGATAGATCTATAGACAACACGGTTATTCTAGAATGCCATAAAATGGCGTAGATACTAATCGATTCTTACAACAAAGAATTTTACAACGAATTTTGAAACGTGATCCTGTTTTCCAAATAATAATGAAACGAAGTTCTAATCCCTTCATTCTCTAATTTACCATCATAAGTTCTTAATATTATGAATGAGTCATTTCATATATAATAGTTTTGTATACAGGCACTGATGAAAAATCATCCATACATTTAAAGACAATAGTAGGCCCAAAACTGACTCTTGAGAATCCGGGTTTCATTATGATCCAAACTGAATGAATATAATACCGGCTAGTTTGCACATCTTAATATTTTTGTAAGTTGCCGGCTTACGCATCTTCTAATTGGTGTTGGCAAATGCTATTGATATAGATCTAAAACTATTCCTAACGTATTTTCTCTGAATTAAACCCATAATTATTTCATTTATACCTCCTTCACAGATTCATTTAATTGTGCTTCCTCCCCTAACATACACTGAAAAACCGATATATTTAAACCAACCAAATATATTTTGTTCAGCATATTTTGTTTGAAACAAGCATGTCCTTCGTTGTTTCAAATATATGCAAAAAAATGTACACTATTGATTGAAACAAAATATTAGCTTAGAAAGTTTAATATAATCAAACAAATTATTTAGTTCAGTACGGTCTTAGCACAATAATATAGTTCAACTTTGTAAAAATGTTGGATTGGTTCAACTACTTTCATATTGTTGAGACAACATCAGTACTTTGTTAACTCAAACAAATTTGCAAAGATTGCAAGCTTTTTACAGTAAGAATTCAACAAATTAATGTATTTCTGCTAATAACTGTAATAATTAAGAGGAGTTTCCCCAAGAAAAAAATTCTCCTCACGCAGGATTCGAACCTACACACTCTGTTTACCGGACGAACGCTCTACCAATTAAGCGAGAGAGGAGCATATAGACTCGAGCCATAAATCGACGATATTTAAGAAGGACGTCGGCCTGCCAAGATCTTGCACATATCTCAAGATTTACGAATTGCTGTTTCTGAAGCAAAAAAGCTAATGTTAAGACGGGCATCGGCCTGTCGACATAGCAGTAATAATTTTATCCACCAACTGCCAACATCCATCGAGATTTACGTATTAGTCGTTAATGAAATCAACAAACAAACCCTGAAATTAATAAAATCTCGTTTATTTTAGAGATATTGCAAAAATTAAAAAAATAATTGGTATAAAAAGCGATCGTATTATTTTATTATTTCTAGTTTATATAATTTAACAAACCCATTAATTTCACTTAAACATTAAGTACTCTTCGATTAACAAAGTGAATATTATTAAGAAATAAGGGTTACGCTAACCACAATTGTCGTTAATTTAATGTAATTATTATGTTCAAATTATTTTTTTTTCCAAACGTAGCCCACACAATAGGTATATGTGATACAGCAATTGTTGTAAAGATGGCGCGTCTCCTATTCCACTCAAACACGGTTATAAAAAGTTGATTTGATGCATTTACCGGAAAAACATTGTATACCGGCAAAGGAGAATTTACTAAAGTACGCAAAATTCTACTGAAAATTCACCATTGCATTTGCGGCAAACAATATGCAATTTATGCTCTTTATAGATAGGTTGTAGTAACACTTTACTGAATACTGAAATTTTGTGGTAAGATTTGATTTTAAATTTGATTAAGGAATAAAAGAGCTGCCATACCAGATAAGGTAAGTAATTCTGACAAAATTATTGTTTGAAATAAAAAAAGAACGCAGTAACCTCAATTAAATATTTAGTAAAGTGAAGCACAATATATATTTTACTTAAAACAAAAACATTGTTACTACAAAAAATATATATTTCAAATAAGTAAATAAATCTAATTGTTCTGTTCTTCTGTGTGTTATTTCTATTTGAGTCAATAAAATTTATTGTTTGAAGTAAATATTCCATTTGATCAATTTTTCATCAAATTTTATTTGAACTAGATATATATATCTCATTATTTCAATGAAATATTTAGTTAAAATATTTTATTTGTTTAATTCTATTAAAGATGTTAAAGCAAACTAATTTTAATAACAAAATTATTTGCTTCGCCCAACAATATATTTGTTTGCCCATATTTAAACAGATTGTAATAAATGTAATTAAAATATGGTTGAGTCAACCAGATGCGTTTTTCAGTGTAGGCATTCTTGTAGGGAATACAAGATAAGATACGCAGTGAATATTCTTATAATATCATTGAAAACAACGATCAACCAAGAAAAAACAATGTTTAAAATCTTAGTCTTTGAGTTGGTTTTGCTATATGCCTTCTTTAAAGGTAATCAAGGGAAGCCAGAAAAGAAATATGTTCAAAATATGAAAATCCTTTTTTTAATATGCTGTACTCATTATACAATCGAAGAGTTCTATTAGTTCCACCAAGAACAGGTCTACTTTGCTTTTTGTTGTAGAAATTATTCGTTTTAAATAAAATTATTAACATCTCTGCCCGTTTATATATGCATGTTTTCATATGAGAGTCAAGAATTAACGGTTGCATTCAACTTCAACAGAGTTACAAGGGGCAATTTTAATGAACATATAATGAAAAGCAACTGTGTTTTTCACCTATAAACAAGTCGTTAAAATTGCTCGAAACGGCGAACGTAAAATTTGTTTTTGGATCTGAGTGTGAAACATAATAAATACGTTGAGGCGTACGTGCATGTGTCTTACGTATTTTATTTCACATCATATTGTTTCGAAAATAGGCTGCTGACGTATTTACGTATTTAATGTGCTTTTTTTTTTCTTTTTGATACATTTTCGTAAATTACTGAAATATTATCGGTAATATAATACTGATTTAAAGTGTATATAGTGCATTTTAGGATATAAGGATATTACTTTTAATGTCCCTAATGGTTTTAGTGTACCTCCTGGTGCGATTATTACCTAACCCCTCCTCTAAACGGTATGGTTTGCCAGCGTACAATAGGATATGAAGCCGGAAGCCGTATTGACTATAAACTGCCCTAATCTTAAATTGTTTGTAATACACAAAATAATTGTTTTAGTTAATCAGCTGCCATTAAGTCAACATATTTTAATTTGAAAATATATGAATCATTAAAGTTAATAGTCCAGTAATTAGTAGATGTGATGATGTAGGACTAAATGTATAGTATATACAGTGGAACCGATATAGAGGTAAATATAATAATATGTAGCAGCTGTAATCATTTACGATCAAAAAGTCTTAATGCACAGGGGGTCTATCTGTAAGCATTAACGAGAAAAAATATTTTGTAAATGCCGTTGGCTAGAGCCGCACCTGTGCCCAACCTAAATGCTGTCCCGAGTATACCCCCACATACCACTATCATTCAGCCATTACCGCTGTTAGTTTTGTGTGGATCGCCGCTTGGAATGCATGTGTATAAAAATGCAGCGCTACACAACGCAGGAATTGACAGATATCGTGTTAACTTACGGAGAGATGGGAGGAAATACAAATGACACAATAGATTCATTTTCGCGGGGCATCATAGTAGAAAGGTGTGTTTGCAAATTTTCTGTATCTACATTTATTTCTGTGTAATTCGCTTCAATTCATTTTGCGTTATTGGATTAAATAAATCCAAAAGAAATAACTCAGAATCATGTGGGACCGTTTATTAACAACTAACTCTCGATTCGACAAAGCGAAAGAAAAATGTTTATTCTTTTTGTAACTATTGAAGTCGCATATCCGGTGAATCTCGAACGTCTTATCAGGATATTAAAAATAATACTTTATAGACTTACGTAGAATGCTCTTAACAAATAAGGAATGTTTATTTTATAAAAAGAAGAAATTTAAAATGCCGAATGACGTTAAATGAATTTACCGGCATACTATTAAGAATAATACTGAATGAGTGCAATGTATTTATATATAATACCACATTTAGCGGGTGCTTAACATGACGTTTCCTTGAATCAGGCCCGGACTAAAGAATTTTTGGCTCTAAATTTTACTTTTTTTTATTTCTTAATGATGAAATCCGGTTTCGGCGGGTTTGTGCTTTATATGTCGTGTAGTTAACACCCAAGCAAAATTTACTTTTTTATTTGATACACCCTGTATAACAGTAGAAGCTTTAATTATAAATTTGCAACATCATTCAGACACAAACACTGATTTGCAAGGCAACTCAAACACTGACGATAGCTTATGAAATACGGTGGACACTACCGTTCATATTAGTTCGGACTTTCAGATAAATTTAAAAAAAAAACGGATAAATATTAATCGCGGTTAAAATTAAAGCATAATAGTAAAAAAAAAGTAATTCTAACGAAAAATAAACAAGTACTTCTTAAACATTCCGTTCATCAAAGAAACCCCCTTTTGCTACGAAGACTATTTGGCATATTAGTCCATTCCTCTTGTAGCACGTTCCACAGGTGAGGCCTCGAAGGTAGGGCACACTTTTCGGGCCCTCTCATCCAAATTCATCCGTAACAACCCGATGGGGTTCAAATCGCGGCTTTGCGGTGGACATGTCATTATTTGTAAACTACCATTATCTTGTTTTTCATTTAAGAAATGTTTACATATCAGTGCTAAATGTTAGCGGTTGTTGTCCTGTAGGAATACAAAATTTTCGACGATTAGATGTTGCCGCAATGGTATTGCATTTTCTTGCAATATTTCTAAATAGGGGGTGGCCCTACTTGACGCGGCCGTTTCGGTGCTATCTTTCGGCGGTAAGCTGGTATAATTTAAAAAAAAATGTGTTTTATATATTTAGTTTAATTTTGTATGAACATTTGTTTATTTCACATTTGACAAAGATTTTGTTGAAACCGAAGCGCAATGTATTACCTACATCTTAAGCATTATACATAGTGAGAAATTCTGGCGTGCAATTGTGGCCAGTGTAAAATTTTAGTGTAGAAAAATATACACTTTTTAGTGCTAAATCTGCACTACCCTAAACACTAGAAATTGGTAAATACTTTACCAGGACACTTGTTGAAAAAGTACACTAAAACGAGTAAACTGGTATTATATGCATTGCTGTAAGCATAAGCTACAGCTGTGCATAGCCCAATTTCAGAGCGGGATTAGGGCAGGGATGGTTGGGATGCTAACGGACAAAAAGCAATAAACTAAAAATTATATTATCAATGTCCTGTTACATTTAAAGTTGGTAAAATTTAACTTTGAATTACTTTTACTAGTACGTACAATTTATGTTATAAGATGATTAGTTTACTGGCCTGTAGTAGCAAACACGTTAAACATATTCTACAGTAGTACAGAAATTGCCGTGAAGATGGCGGTTCTCCTATTTCACTACACTAGCTTTCCATACTCGATATATGTTTTTTACATGATGGCAAACGTAACAATTAAATATTTATTATTTGCCAGAGAAATATTTCTTAGGAACTGCTATCAAAGCAGTTTCCCATTGTATACATGCCCTTTCATTTTTGCGAATTAACCGGTAATCTGCAATTGATATCGATTTTGTTCAAGTTTTTTCATAATTATCTTTTTTCGTAGGACCTAACAAATATTTTTTAATTACTATTTAACAGAATAATTTAAGATTAATACAATTATGTAGAGTGTAGAAACAGTTACACTAAATTAATAATATCACACTAAAAGTGTACAGACTTTACCATTTGTGAAGGGTACTTTTTACACTACTGTTTACACTAGGTTCAGGTACATTTTTTAACACTATTTAGAGTGGACATCCCTGTACAAATGCTAGTGTATTTCTAGTGTTAAATAGTGTAAAAAGTTTTTTATTGTGTAGAAATATGCATTTATTAATAAATACAAGAAAAGATATATATTTAAGGTCTATATAATTATTAACCTTCCTTGATGTTAGGTTTGTTCGAACATGCAGTTCGCGAACTGCATGTTCGAACAGCCCTTCTTCCTTCTTCCCCCGAATCTTAGTAGTAATAAGTGCAGTACTATGTTCGTAAACGTTAACATTTTTAACGCTTCCTCTCTTCCGACACTGTGAAAAAAATATCATTAAGAAAATCATACTCCAGCCCCCTTTCACTCCACCCACCGTTAAAAAAATATTTGAAATATTTGTAATGCACCCTATCCCCGCATTGTGAAAAAAAATAATTTTATCTTAAAAAAAATCATCTCTTTCCTCCTTTTATCCCACCCGTAAAAAAAAAATTAAAACAGTTTAATGTATCTTCTCCCCCGGCATGTGAAAGAATTTCACAAATGAATTTATCATTTGCAGAAAATTTACCCTTTCCCCCTTTGTTGCGTTAAAAAAAATATTATTCAAAACGTTTTTAGTGCATCCTTTCCCCCAGTGCTGTGAAAGAAAAATATTAGTGAAAAAGCATTCGCCTCTCCCGTTCAATGTAGCCACCTTTCTAGGTCACTTTGATTTTTTAAAGGCGAGTATAGGAAAATATTATATGTTTAAAGCTAAAAAACATTTACATACTTATATTGGTAAATGCATATTTGCAATCTGAAGTTCTCGCAAATTCCGACTTCCCGATAAGCATCGGTACGGGCAATCTTGTTCCGAAAAATAGTTCAATCAAGCGAGGCTACCCAAATCGCCTGAGTTAACGAGTATGAATATAATATAAACAAGAAAGACTTATAGGTAAGAAAGGTTTTGTATTCACTCCAAAAATTCGAAATATGGTTTTCAAAGAAAATACATGTTTTAAGGTTACTTAAATCTAAAAATATGGTTTTCAATTAAACCTTATTTTTCTTGAGGCACTAAAAGGGCCAACGCCGAAACAGCGCGTGTCGAAATGGCCACCGCCGAATCGTATTAAACCCTTCTAAATTATCCCCTTTTCGCAAAATACCTTCGATTTGCTTTAAGTATCCTATACCGATGTAGGAAAAACAACCCCAAACAAGCACAGAACTTCTTCCTTGCTTGACAGTTGGCACTACACAATCCTGAAACGTTCACTAACCTTTCGCTCTTCTTACAAAAACGCGCCTTGATTGTCTGAATACCTCAAACTTTGACTTATCAGTCCATAGCACCTTTTTCCTATTATCCGTTGACCAATTTCTATGTGTTTCATGCACAAGCAGGTTTATTTAGAAGCTAAAGCATTTATCGATACACAATATTCTTTCGGGTGGCCTGTTCCCACCCCAAAGAGTATTGTAAATTTATTACCTGCAATATTATCTCAAAAATAATCCTATTTGTGGGGGGTGAGGATTATTCTGGAAATTACCATAATGGGTCATAAAATATAAGAGGTTTTTTAATGTAATTGAAGTGTTTGCCTATACCATTGGTTGTGAACTTCATAAAGGACCTAATGTAAAACGGTATTTATGTATAAACCAAATTATATTATCTTTTAGTATGTAGAGTTTTCAAAATTACATTTTTAAGTATAAGTACTGCTACGGAATTCTTTGTATGAACGTTACAAAAGCATTCCGTAGCAGTACTTATACTTAAAAATGTAATTTTGAAAACTCATTTGTGTATTACAAACTAATTAGTTAAGCTTCATATTTATGTGTCTACTATGTATATACTGCTGCACGACTTTATAAATAAACCCGACGTGTATTATTTACTACAATCTTTTAGGGTCGTAATTGGTAATCCATAGTCAATACGGCCCATTAGCCCATTAGCAGGTAAATCCTACCATTTAAATAAGTGGTCAAATAATTGAAACGAAGAGTAGATGAAGATGTTATGTTATAAAATCAAAGTTTTGCATAAACTAAGGTTCTTCCACCTTCAAACTCAAAAGTAGTGTAACATAACCCCTTCATACATTCACAAATTCACACATTTCACTTGCTATGTGAAAGATGAGTACATAACACCTCTCATTCATGCAAAGAGGCAGTTTTTCAAAAATGCGTCCACACGAAGTGATGGCAAAATCATTACAGACGTTCACAGTGATATTTTCATACCTTCAAATGAACTACACCGTTATGTTGTAAGAACATTGAAATATTTCATATTATTGTTAACCAAATATTCTAATTTGTCTTAAGAATGATTTTCGTAAAGATTTGAGTCAGTTGTATTATAAAAACCTTTCAATTTTTTTGCTTAGCACGTTAACCGCCTGTAATTAAACTGTATACTACAAAGCCGTATTATTATATGGTGGTGCTTAACGTGGTAAAACCTATTCATGTACTACCTTTAACAAATTAAAAGCGAATTGAAGCTCCATAAATCTTTGATTATTTATGCAATTCAGAATTGTTTGCAAATAATTTTTAATTACTATTTCGGTGCCCTGTAGTTTCGATTGCATTAAAAATCAAAGATTTGTGGAGCTTAGGTTCGCATTTAATTTGCTAAACATGGTACTTTAAACATTTATGAAAATAGCAGCACTTGTCTACTATATCAGGAAACTGCTACAAAAAGTAGCAGCTTCTTTTGATATTGAATAGCTGCTACATCAAAAATATCAGTTTGCTTCGTAGCAACCCATCACTAATAAAAATACATTTACCTGAATGTTTGAAAATTTTTGCTGTGTAAGTAACCTGTTTGTCAAGTATCGTGAAAATTGGTTAGCTTTCTTTTGAATTTCGGTTAATTGTGCCATGTTATAGCCCAAATCAATCAACCTAAAATTGGTACAGTTATTTTTAGGTGGATTGACGAACTAATTGTGACTTTCTAACAATTACTAAAAGCTAAAATTTCAATTAGATCTTAATATTTTGTTTCACTTAAAAACAAACCATATTGTGCAGCAAAAATAATTTCCATTTTGCGTTTTTACTTTTCAAGACTATAACATTTTTTGAACCAACTAATTTTCATATAATATGCATGATTTTCTCTCATAAATATACACAGAATAGGATATAACTGCTGTATGACCTCAATCAATTTTGTATACAAATAACTCCGAAAAAACGATTAAATCTCTTTTTTTTTGCTAAAATTAAGCAAAACTTTATATTTGAATGTAGCGTTGAATTTGAAACAACATTTATTGATAAAAGAATCTAAACTCAAAAACTGAGATACTGTTAGCGTAGATTCAATTTTTGACCTTCCCTCGTATAAAATGTTTTTTTTGCAGATTTAATAACTGTTATTTTAGTTTCAAGGCATGCAGAGATGATTTGTAAGAAAAAAAGGTTTCCTAAATTCAAAACAAAAACAAATTCCCATGTGCTGCGTACTTTCTGCCGGTCACTGTATATTTAAGAGGGGGTTTTAAAGAGTGATTGTAAAAAAAAGCGATGGGGGCTCGTTTATAATTAATTGAAGATACGGATGAAGGTGCTAGGACGCATTTTAAAAACTGTCTTTTTTTGCATGAATCAAGGTGTTTTGTACCCATCTTTCACATAGCACCATCGAAAATTCCAGAAATTCAGGAACACTCGAGTCTTGCGAATGTATGAAGGGGTTATGTTACAAAACATAACCACACACTTCTTTTGAGAAAAATTAAATAAAAAAACTTAATTTCTGAAAAAGTTTGACTTTGTAACATAACACCATCCACTCGTGTCTTCAATTGTCAATCGTTCTTATGCAATAGCATTTCAAAAGATGTCGCCTCAAATTGTACAATAGCTGTCAATGTAGTTACACTAAGACGGATTACACAATAAAAAACACAGAGGTCACTGGAAGAAAAAATGTTTTAAATCAAGTATGGGTAACCTTTGACATGTTGTGGGCCAAACTTTAGTGTGCAAATACATTCGCGGGCCGCGTTTAAAACTAGTGCATTTTAAAGTAGTGTTCATAATTTTTAGCGATAGATATCAGACATGAAATAATACGACAATGTTACTATAATGCAATTTATTAAAATAAGAAAATGAAATGAAAAAAATAGGTACAACATTATAATTAAATCGTAAAATTTGGAATTATTACAAACTACGAAAGTTAAATAGCGACAACGAAATCAATGAGACCCTTGAGCTTGAATTTGGGAAACTAATCCATGGATGTTTGGATGAATTCCACTTGTACAAAGACGTAAAGAATTTTCCAAATTATCGTCAGTCAGCTTTGTACGATGTTTCGATATATTAACTTTCATCATTGAAAAGAACTGTTCGCATTTATAAGTACTGCCAAACGCACAAATCAATCTTCTTGCGAATTTTCTAAGCTCCGGAAAATGGTCTTCTTCGAGGTATTTTTTTGTAGAAATCGCACAACTCCACGTCTTCAAATTTAGATTTTAGGAGTGAGTTTTCTTGAAGCTCGATCAACTCCATTTGCAAGTGTATTGGAGCATTTTGTACATTACTTTTTGTTGGAGTAGCTAATAAATTAAAACTGTCTTCCATGTTTTTAAAATCGCTAAATCTGTTCGAAAATTGCTCCGACAGTAACTTGAGTTCTTCAGCATACTGAGCATAAGCAGTATTTTCATACGCAGAGAGCGTGGTGAAATGGTAATTGTTACCAGAGAGCAACTGTGCCTCCCACAAGCGGATTTTGTTTTGAAACGCTTTCAAATGGCTGTACAAATCATTTACTAACTGTCCTTGTTTTTGAAGTTTCAAATTTAAATCATTCAAATAGCCTGTAAGGTCGACCAGAAATACACACGCTTATCCATTTTGGGTCACTCAGTTCAGATAGTGGTTTATCTTTTATTTGCATAAAATCTGCTATCTCATTTCTTAGCTCGTAAAACCGTTTCAGCATTTTTCCTTTGCTTAATCATCTGACTTCACAATATGTTACGTCGTCATATTCGGCCGATATTTCATCCAAAAACGCCTTGAACTGACGATGGTTAAGCCCTCGGGATCGAATAAAATTGATGGTTTTTACTACCACATTCATAACATTCTGGAGTGGAATGGACTTACAATACAAGTTGTGTTGGTGGATAATGCAATGAAGGACTATCAAATCATCTTTTTGCACATTTAATTCAGTTGTTGTGAATTACCTTTTCATTAAAAATGTCCTCTCCTGTAGTGGTTCCTTTTAGCGGCTGTAAAGCAAGCAATTCCTCAGTAACGGTGAACTCTTTATCAACATCTCCAATAAATATAGCCAGTTGAGCTGTGTCAGACAAATCGGTGCTCTGCCAGTGAGGCGGCAAACATCAAAGGCTTTAATGTTTGCCGTCTCACTCTTTGATAATCGCCGCCACTCGGCTTGCTCGCTCACTTGATTCCGGAGGAGCAAGCGACAAATCCCATATCACTCGATCTTCCTCATTTGGAGTGAATATGAGTAAGTAGCGTAATATTTTTTTTAATTGGGTTTCTCAAAATGTCTCGCGGACCGGATCAAATCTTACAGCGGGCCGGTAGTTGCCCACATATGTTTTAAATAATATTTATTTTTTGGTTCTATATACGATACAAAACAGCATCTAGTCCACCAAGTCAAGCAACAGTGGAAATAACCTTTGCTTATACACTTATTTCAAAGATTCAACAACAAAGAAACTAATCTGGGTGTCAAGACAATTCATCACAACCTATGATAGGTTATATACTCGGCGCCGGCGGTTACAGATCCCTACTAACCTCGTAAAATAATTTAACACTCCGGCGTTATTATTGATAATTAAAATACGTAATTCAGCAGGACGAACCCTTACATAACTACTTAGGCTTCAAATTGTTTAAAACTTACAAAAGGTATATTTTTTTTCCTTTATTTTTCCTTTTTATTAAGTAAAAATAAAAGTTCAAAATCCTTTGTTGTCTAAAACAACATGTCTGTAATCGTTCGTATAGATTTAGATATAATCCAACAAATTAGAAATGACTTAGTTGTTTGTAAATTTAACCGACGGCGCCATCTATTGATTCATGCCTTTTTAAGAGCCCTCTAAATTATATTTGCTACCACTTTTACTAGGATCGCTTAGGTTAAGAAAGTATTAGATAGATACAAATGATGTATCTAATTCACGAATATAACTATACATTAATCACTGAAATGGCGATTCAGTTTCTTAAGCAATTTCTCTGCATGTTTGTTGGAGGAAATACAAGCGAATTTATTGGGAGTTTTTTTTCTGAGAAAAAGTGAGAAATTCTACTGGAGAATAGGAACTATTGGTTTTGTAGAAATTTTTGAATTGGTAGTATAATTTTTTTTCCCGAACTTCCATTTCCTGAGATTCAAGAATCACCCCCCCCTGGAAAGTTTTCCTAGTGAGTCAAAAGAAGTGACGTGAGCTGAACTGAGATTTCCAAAGCTCGATTAGAAGTCCAGAAGAAGAAAATACCCACTTTCCACAAAAATAAATTTTGTATTGTACATATAGAGGTGTTATACGGCTAGTAAAATGTATAAACTTCATAAACCGTCTCATCACTTCGAAGGGATTAAACCCGTGTAAGAGGTATCGCTAATCGCTTATTACGAATTGGAGTAAATCTGCCGTACGCATATCTACATTGTTCCCACGGAAATTGTTTGCCGCCTGTTGGTTAACAGCGCCGTGACCCCGCCGTGGCATTGCACCCAATTGTGCCGATCCTTCTGAAGGGTTTCCCTGGAATATAGGGCATTTGTGTCAGATCGATACTTAACATACGCTCATCCTGAACTTTAGCAACATACAAAGTATAAGCATTCGTCTCGATATCTGATTATCGAAGTGCAGCTCGTCCCTTTCGGGTACATAAATTAGCATTTTTTAGGATCAGGCGAAGCGAAACGATCCCCGCATTAAAGTATATTTATAGTGTAATAAAAACGTCTAAGACCGCGTATTTAAACAACATATTCCTGTTGTAGTTCAAGTGTTTCATTAAATAAGCTGCAGATGAAAACGAATCTATTGATCTATATCATCTATATGTTAATTATAAAACAAATTATGTTGTATGCAATTAATATTTTATAGTGGGAACCATATACATAGATAATAAATGTGTTATATAGATATATATAGATGGCAATGTTAATACAAATTTCGCTAGTTAGTAATCACATAGCGTTACGCCATTCGAACCAAAAATTACGAGCAGGAAATTTGCCCTACTGACTACCTTCCATATTTTTTTATGAAATATGCATATAGAAATCAAAGTAAAGACCATAAATTGAACAAGATTGTAAGATGTTAGGTATTAGAAAAAAAAAAACAGGAAATGCGTTCTATCCAATCCTTTAATTATTATTATTATTATTACAACCGGTTTCGGCTCTAGGCCATCATCAGGCGTATAATACGTCAGTAGAATTTTAAAGACTTATATTAAAAAAATTACTGCAATTTAAAAACAACAGTTTAACGTGTTAACATGTTAAAATATCTTTTACTGATTTGTATGTGTTTTGTATACTTTAAATACGAAAACGGAATGGATGTGTGTTGTATAGTACAATCTGTTAGCAATTTCATTATTGTTTTGTGTAATGTTTCATTTTTATTTCTATTTTCACTTGTAATGCTGTTTTTAAATTGTGATAAAATTTTAACATAAGTGACAGCTTTATGAACTCATTTCCTGGTTTTTTCTAATACCCAACATCAAAATTCACCAATCCAGAACTTACAATAACTTAAAGACTGTAATATTTTGAAGTTGCACATATTACATTTTTGCTCAATTACTTTCATCTTTACATTTACTAGAGTGCTGTCCTTTAATCCGCTTCTAACGTGGGCGGATTATTGGGCTACATGAAGACAGTGTTTCTTTCCTTCCCAACAATTACCCAGACAGTTAATGGTAATGGCTCCACAACATTATTAGAATTGATGAAATGCAAGTCAAGATGAGGCACGTAGATCAGGCTCAGGCGCATGCAGAAGAACTACTCCTAGAAGATCTTCTGAAACGTTCCATGGTCGTACAACATCATCACATACAGTATACTGACGAATAGTGTTGCGCATCACTACCGATCTTTATCAGTGCTTCATTAGGTTAGCACCACTCTAATACTATAAGAGATAAATCATCCAACAAGCCTCTAAATTCATTCTGAAGAAAGTGTAAAGTGTTCCTGTGGGATAAGCATAAACAATTGCGGGCCTAAAAGCGTGTTGCCAATAACACCTCCTCATACATTAATCGACCAGGACCCTGATAATTTATACTTTCAATAATACGCGGATTAACTGTGGGATAATAATGAAAACTGAGAAGTTTTCAGAGAAAACCAGTACGTCATTTATCAGAAACAAAGAAAAGCTGTTTTTTTTTAGACGAGATTAAATATCCAAAATATATATTTCGCCAACATTTATCGTTATTTCGGTAAATTCCTCAGTTCTAGCGATTAGCATTCTTATCCTAAACAATATTTTATTGAAGAAGCCTGATTCTCTTCGTACTATTTTCAGTGCTGATTTTCTAAGAATCAACTTTCGATCAAAACCACGGCGATCTAGTACTTGCACGAATTGACAATGATAAGGATAGAAGGTACTTTTATTTAAAATGCATTATGCATATGGCAATAAAATTCCTATTGTGTCTACAATCGCCATCTGCCTGCTACCAAGAATTAGTTTTCTCAATTGGTTGCAGTTTTAGGTCTTTCCTTGTTTCTTCTTCAATGCAACAGTTAATAGATATCGATTGGTACCACTGACTTTTGACAATACAACTCAGTCTTAAGTCTATGTCAAGGTAAATATTTTGATAATGATTTTGAGTCATTAACAATTAAAAAGCAATAGAAATATCGGCAAACTTGCTTTTTTAGGTAAATTATAGGTTATTATGCGTACTTTACATTGGAGTAACTGTGAGATGAGCAAAAATGTTATGCGCTTTACCGCACTAGGACGATAAAATGATCCTATGTACAGTGTACTAGTGCTGACAAGCAATGCTGTATTTACTGTCGAAGGCAAAAAAAATATAAATACAATCAAAAATCTATCACGTAAAATATTTGTAAACCTCCCGCTAACTCCATTGTTAAAAAAAAATAATTAAACCATTTACAAACAAATTTCATCCTCTCCCATCCCTATACTAAAAAGAAAAAAAAAAAAATTATCATATAAAACATTTCCGGCATTAATATTTACAAAAGCTCATTAAATCAACTACAATTTCTATATCTTCTCATTTATATGTATATGTATTATAAATGTTAGTGTCATGTACGCTCGTGAGCATTCGGTCTGTGCACGTGACCGTGAGCATCTTATTCAGTTTAGCGCACTCGTGTGCGGTACCACTTGAAAAATATTTATTACTTAAGCATGCGAAGGTGACTAGTATGAAAACCGCACGCGCTCATGAGCTGAAAATGAACTGTGAGTCGTTTTGTGTGCGCACGGGAGTGAGCCTTTCTTACCCTGGAATTTTCGTATTTTCTTATCTGATTTTTACAATTGTCAAGTGTTTTACACGTCATAGATGACTGCCAAAACTGCTCATCATTTGAAAAGGCGTGCCTTTGGATGCCATCGGCTTATGCAGGTTGAAGGTTTGTTGGGGTACTTACCGTGTAAAATACTTGGCGATTGTAAAAATCAGATAGGAAAACACGAAAATTCGCTGTGGACGACATTAATTTTGTCGGGCAGTGTATATCACAGGTAAACAAACTTTGCAGCGGAAGTACGAAAAAAAATGAGATAGGCTAGCTACTTTTTCGAGATAAAAACATTGGTGAAACCAAATTTTAAATTTATTTACCGTTTTCAAGATATTTAAAAAAAATATTTATCTTCAATTTCTATTATACCATATAACTTTCTTATTATTTAAAATTTCAAACAATAGTTTAGATAATTCTGCGCGAGGAGAAAAAAATTACCTGGAAAAATTCCTTAATTATTACAGTTAAAAGCAGAAATTTATTAATTTGTTAATTTCTTACTGCTAAAAAGCTTGCAATCTTTGCATATTTGCAGTCCTGCCGCCCTTCAAGATCTAATATCGACGTGTGTTCGGTTAAACGCTCGAATTGGCATCCTCTACTAGCTTAATTGGTAAAGCGCTCGTCCGGCAAATAGGGGGATGCAGGTTCGGATCCTGCGTGAGGAGAAAAAAATTTTTTTGGAAAAATTCCTTCTAATTATTACAGTTAAAAGCAGAAATTCATTAATTTGTCAATTTCTTACTGTAAAAATCTTGTAATCTTTGAATAGTTTAAATATTTTTAACACAGTTCTTTATTTGAGATTTAGAAATGAAATCTACTTTCTAAGAATCCTATAAAATTTTTAGTTACGACGTCATATTATTCTTCTTAAATGCAAACCATATATGTCATAATCAAATAACGAATTTTGCGGGCTTTATAAAAACATATAACACTCTATATTTACTGTAAATATCAAACAAGAGTTTTTAAATTTCTAATACTTTTCTAGCGTGCGATGGATACGACAAATTTATAGAAAAAAACAAAACAGCGCCTTAACAATCAAGCAAAATAATAATAATGACAGAGATATTATACTTTCTACTGTTTGTCTCAAGCTATATGTATTAGTGCGGACGTTGTCGTTTAAACACGTGAACACTAGTATCAAAAACTAGCAGCCTTCGAATTTTAAGAAAATATAAATACAATCCCTACAGAATTGGAATTAATCATTTTCTCTATCTCAAAGATTATGAAAGAAGGATCAATTTTTGTCGGTGGGATATACGAATGTGTCAAAAAAAAATCCTAATTTTAACTGTGTAATATGAAATGATGAAGCTCATGTCATGCCACTAGCGATAGCATATTTGATAGGAATAACCACTATTGGAGTGACACAAATCCCCATATAGGTAGACCCATTCGGAGGCAAGGACGATTTGATTCTAATATTGGATGTTTTTTTAAAAGATTGCAGATTTCTTTATTTTATTATGATGGTAATTTGACAGCTAGACAATATATTGAATTGCTAAATGCTCATTTGATAGACACTATTTTTATTGAAAACACCCTACAGCTTTTAATACACAACTAACTTTACGAAGGTAATAGTACTGCGAAAATCGCCAGACGTCAGAAACCGGTTAACCGATTTTTCCTAAAACCCCGTTTCACTAAAACCGGTTAATTAATTTTTAGTTAAAATCGGCTTTCGAAACCGGTTCAATGAATAACGTATCTTCTGATTTTGATTTTGAAAACCGGTTTTGCTTTAAAAAACCGATTTCACTGGTTACGCTTTTTGTTTTGAAGAGGATTAATCGCCATACCTAAAACCGGTTTCATATAAAAACAACGACTCGCAGTACTAGAAAATAATGACATAATCCTAAACATTCACGGTACACTATTTTTTTATTAGGAAAGCAATATTAAAAAAAAAAAGCTGACGCTTACTATTTGACAGGAGAAATCAATTAATTTGTTTGGCTGTCATGACACTGCTGATTTTTTTCATAAGTCTGTGGTAGCTATGGACTGCCAATCTCATTTTATCGAATTTCCATTACAAAGCATATTTACCTGTTGTGTACATCCAATTTGGTCCATCCTGTACACGCGTTTTTCTCAAACAATGCAACATATTTTTTCGAAAATCAAAGATATCTTGCCAATTAACGAGTTTAGGCCTAATCAATTTTATATCTTATTTGCTAAAAGTTATTGATATTTTTAAAACTGGAATAATAGTATTTTATTTAACAAAACAAAATTGAAGGCTGTAGCGAGGTTACACAGGCTGTATAAATGCCGATAATTCTAGGTTATAGAAAAACACTTTTTTCATATATGTTACTGTTTCCGAGTTATAGAGGAATTTTCTATCAGTGAAACTCTCATATACATAACCTATTCCATCGACGGTTAGTAGATTCTTCAAAATTAGATTTAACCAAAGTCACAAAGTTAGTATAGCAACATTCTGTATGCCGAAAGTACTGTGAGCGTTAAGATATTTACCTCAACGAAATCTGAATTGGCTAAAATCATCCCACTAGTTCTGTAATCAAATTTACACAAGAGCATTGAAAAATTATAATGAGTCATTTTGATGGGACAGTTGTATAACTCTTGCAAAGTTAACATCTCTCGTTAAGCATGCGTGTCTATATAATTTTAAGGTTTCAATTTTCTTACCGTGTCACGATGTAAAAAAATCGCGAAATAAAATTTCACAAAGCGCCGTACGAAAATCATCAAGAAGACGATTCCCTTTGATCCCAAATCGAATTAAGTTCAACCGAAAATCCACAGATTAACGTCACAAACACCGATCCGAGCAGTGTCGAACAAAACGCCCCATGGGATGGATATAGAGTGTATATACCCCAGAACGTTCGATGGTGGCCGGCGGGCGACTATCGAATCGCCGACCGCCTATTATGTGCCGCCGATGTTGGAATTGTGCCACGCTCTCTCGGGGGTTGCTTCTAACAACATGCAAGCGGTACGCCGTTTTCACCTGTTTAAATACCCCGAAACGGCCGGCCGCCGTCGAGTTACCAATGAACTTGACTTTCAACAGCCCCCGATATTCATCACAGTTTCGATCCGTTACCGTTGGTGCTTGAAACACATATTTTTTTCCTAGAAATCACGTACCTACGCTGCCTAATAACAAATTATCGATTCATTCGGCCCAAACTGCTTTGTCAACGGTGGCACATAAATTTCTGTTGTGAGGGTCACACTCCCTTTTATTGGGGTTCTTCATGTATATATTTCTAGCGGGAAAGTATATCAAGGGAATGTATAAAACGACCTTTAATAGACGTTCAGATGATATTACGATAATTTTATATACTTAATGGAAAATGGAAATCACCAACTTTATTATCAAACATATTTTTTTAATAAACAAAAAATATTTTGAATAAGATTCTTTAAGATTAAATAACAAATTTATTAGGGCTTCATCCAAAAACATTAAAAACCAATTAAATCAAATACTGACCTTTCAAGATACCATACAAATAAATTGTTACTCATATTTCATGGAACCTTCATAAAAAGCGTCCGTAAAATAGCAATTCACGGACTAGTGCGTAAAGCATTAAATGTATGCAAATGCATTGACATTGCTGATAACATTAAAAAAAAAAAAACAGAGTAACCAAACGTTATAATACAGGCTATTTAATTGGGAGGAAATTTCTCTATAACTGGTAAACAATAACAGATACGAAATAATTTTTTTACACTGGGCAAAATGTGTGTAAAATTAGGTACTAAAAGTAATAATTATCCGAAAGATTCCCAGATTTCTTACATAAAAAATACAGTTTCACCTGAAATATTACGATAAAAAGGAATTTCATGAATAAGATTTATTTATACCTATTTGTCACTCTAACTAATTTGAATATTCAGTAGTAAAATTGTTACAGCGATCGTAAAATTTATGTCATATTTTAAATTCATTTCGGTAAATATTAATTTTATCCACTGACATGAATTTTAGGTGTTTTGCTTCTTTTTTACAATGACCTGCAAATTCGCATTTTGCGCATTATGCCTTACGATATAGATCACGTCAATGCAAGTTCCAGTGAAAGTGTTGCATCACAACTTTATTTGAGTTAATACTTACTCAATGCTTTTATTTATTATATATTTATATTATACATGCATTATACATGCATATATGCCAATATTGCCGAACCTTTAAGAACACCCACCCGGGATTAGTCTCTTTGACAATGACTTATTAGGCTTGTCAATAATATAGTAAGTTTGTTCGCGTCGCATGAACTATTTGCACTATTATGCACTTTTGCACACAAAAGTTCTAAAAAGTATTTCAACAAAAAAAAAAAAACCCTGTAAAGTACATGCGTATTAGCTAATTATCGCAAGTCCGTTTTTATCGAGTGTCACTGCGGCTACTGGGTCGGGGGACTGGTTTGCACACTGAGAGAAATATCCTTTTCATTAAAAGAAATTGCATTAAACCAAAAGTTTTTGCGTTTTCTATATGGCCAACATGGTTTGGTGTTTCCTCGAAAAGCAATATACACTGTTGAAAATATTACGGTGTTGGCGTTAATTTTGCGCTAGTCAAATATTTTAGTGTTGATTTTTACAAACTTTGCCAGCCGAATTGACTACATGTGTTTAGTAGAACAGAAATTACTAGAATTTGGTGTGAATTCTTTGTTCAGATATGAGGATTACTATTTTCTCTAGACATTAGGAAGCATCAACCAATCAGAATTTTTCCCTCGGATAGAAATATAGAAACCCCACCTAATCTAATACGGTATTGCATTATACGCACCACTGCATTGCACGTGTATCTGTTTCGAGTTTGTTTCTGCGCATTAACATATCCAACAAACCACCAAATGTGACTCACCTGCAAAGTGTAACCTTGTGTTATTAAACGTTAATTCCAGTAGGCATAAAAATTTCAACATCTTAAAGATGTATTGGGAACAACCATTTACGTAATTAGTTCAGATTTGAATCAAATAGCATAAACATTCACTTAATTTTATAATGGTTCTCAAAAAATCATTTTAATATTAGTAGTTTAGTTGAAACAAAACTTTTGAATGAGTGGTTCTGTATATTTATTATTGAGAAAACGTCTTAAAGAGAGAATATTATAGCACTAAGAAATAGGAGTTGCATATTAAAAAGATGTTGTGTTTAGAAAACGTGTTTAAATCATCCAATAGTATCGCATTCATTTAGTTAAACAGCTAGTAAATTTGTCTAGTCTAGATCAAATAAAATGTGACTAGAAGTATATTATAATTCACGTGTTAGTTGGACAAAATAACCCTTAAGCAATAGACAATACTTGACTATCTTGTTCGTCAAATTTAAACTTCTATAGTTCTCGACAAAATAACACGAAAACAGTGTGGACCGCTCCTGACTATTAAATTAGTCAAAAAAGTGTTAAAATTTTCAACAGTGTAATTTTAACTTCCCGCATTTCTTCAGAAATAATATATTTTTTCCCAGCAGGATGATCCAATCAAATGAGGGAGGAAAAGTAAGTGGCATTGACATAATGAAACTGTACATCTTATAATATGTGGCATTATTGATAGATGGCATTAGTACATTCGACCCAGTCTGAGCCCATTTATGAGATAATTGCTAAATTATTAGGTATTAAATTTCAATGAAACCATTATTAAACACTTTTAAAACGACGCTAACTTGAGAGTTCTCAAAAAATATTTGACCGATTAAGCCTACTATCTATCATGTCACTTACAGGTATGTCTTTATTATTTTTAGACGTTTAGTTAAAATTGGACTAGCTGGGAAAAAATAGTATTCAAACCACGTGAGGAAAGTGCTATTGCAGGCATTGGGCAATTATATATAATATTTGCCCGTGGCTTGCAATAGAGCACTTTCCTCCCTTGGTTTGAAATATACTATTTCGTTGAAAGAGTTTATTCTTTTGAGTGAAAGATATTGATAGTTGATTCAAGTCCTCTTTATTTTGAACTTGAAAACTATGCAGATTAGCAGAAAACCGTAAGCATTTTGATTCAAGAGGTTTTTCCTTTTCTTATAACATTCTTCATTTTAGACTTAAGCGTAAACACAACAAAATGCCGTGATTATTTTTAATAGAAATGAAAATCAATTATCTCCAAAAACCCATGCACTAAGGAGGCATTTGTCGTTAGAATGTTGTAAATTCTAGTTAGTATTGGGTGGAGTTGGTCGCAGTGACCATCCGAGCACTCTACTGTGCTGTTAAAGAAATCGTCTTTTCAATGGCGATGACTCCTACTACCAGATGTTGATCTGGCAAATATACCAGATTAGTATGTTACGATCGTAGTTTCCAGCCTATTTTGTGTGAAATATTATCTGTTACTGAAATGAAATAGGAGATGTGCCATCTATGCGACAATTTCTCTACTACACATAAGCATATCTGCTCATCTGCTGTACTATATGAGCAGAAAACTGCTATATACGAAAATAAATATAAATAAAATAAAAATATTTATTTTTACTTCCAAATACTGCGCCAGCTTCAAATAAATCTACTAATCAAATTATTTGTTTGATTGAATATAGCAATATTTTTAATTTTCCTAAATCAAGTATAATTTAGTAACTGTAACCAAATGCATAAGAAATGGTTGAAAACGATCGTTTTTCCCGTGTATAACAGTTTTAAAACCTTCAAACACTATATGCTGCTGTAAAGTTCCTTGGCTTATAAGTAAATCAGCATTATTTATTCCTGCATATTTCTCGATGGCCACAATTAAAACTGTCAAGGAAAAGAACAAGTACCACAAAAAATGGAAACAGTTCCATAACTTTAATGATTATAATACATTTCAATTACTGCGCACCCGTTCTAAAAGAATGATACACGATGATTATAAAAGGTACACACTGCTTGTCAGAGTGAAATATGTAGCGATGCCAGGAGGTTCTGGAACTTTGTTTCCCCCAGGAAAAAATGTAAAGATTCCATCGGAGATGACATACGACGACAAAATAGCTTCGAATGGTCAGAGTATCAGTGATCTGTTCTCGGAATTTTTTCAAAGTGTCTTTTTGCCCGGTGGTTCACCTCCTCATAGCACCATAGATGATAGTTCTAAGCTTTCAAACAGTTTGTGTGAAATACCTTAACCGAAACTGAAGTGGAGAAATTTTGACTTCTTTAAATACTCGAAAAGCCTCTGGACCAGATGTATCCCTAGCCATTTTATCAAACAACTTCACGCAAGCTTATCGCGTACCCACTGACGATTATTTTTAACCAGTCTCTTAGCTTTAGCATATTCCCTCGTAAATGGAAAATAGCAAAGGTCATTCCTATATTTAAAAAAGGAAATAAAGCTGAAATAACCAATTACAGACCGATAAGTTTGCTTTGCATATTTTCCAAGGTTTTTGAGGCTGTTGTATACAAAACCTTTTCAGTTCGGTTCGAAATATAATAATATACCTCAGCAGCACGGTTTCTTTAGGGTAGGTCGATTGAATCAATTTAAGTTATATATTCCGAGTATATTTTGAAAAACGTTGACAATCAAATACAAACAGATGCTATATACACGGATCTTACGAAAGCCTTTGATAAAGTTGATCATCACCTACTCCTTGGGAAACTCTCTTCAGTTGGCGTTGGGGAGCGTTTCTGGGTTGGATACAGTCATACTTAACACGACGAACGCAATATGTCTCAGTTCATGGATACTCGTCAAACAGCTTCACAGTAACGTCTGGTGTTCCTCAAGGATCCACTTGGGCCACTATTATAATTTTTAAACGACGTAGCTCAGTGTTTTAAATTTAGTAATTTTCTGCTTATGCAGATGATCTAAAAATATACTCGCAGTATCATCCATCAATGACTGCATTAATTTACAAAAAGATTTAGATGAATTTGCAGATTATTTGTACATTGAACACATACCCGTGAACTTGGAAAAATGCTCTACAATACTCTTTACAAGACGCAGGGATCCGATAACTTTTCAGTACAATATTAATAATAAGTCTTACGTCGTGTCCAAGAAATTCGTGATCTGGTGTTATATACGACAGTAGCTTGTTATTTGATTCGCATATTAATTCATTGTGTCTGGCAGTCTTAAGAGTCTGTGTTACATATCAGACAGACCAAGCTGTTCACAAATGCTAAATGTTTAATTAATTTATATTATGCTTTCGTATTCGTAAGGTGAATTTCGCCTCGGTTATATGGAATTCCCAGTACCTTAAGTACCAACATAGACTTGAAGCTGTGCAGAACAAATTTCTAAGTTTTTTGCCTTTAAAACGAACTTCACTTTCAATGATTTGTTAGACGTGCGCATTAGATACAATATTTTTATCATTAACAGCATTCAGAATTCTCCGTGACCTGACAACACTATAATAAATTGTTAACTGCATCATTGATGCTCCCGAGCTGCTGAGTATATAAGATTCAATGTGCTCCCCGCAGGCTCAGATGCCATTCTTTGTTTGTGGTCCCTACAAACGAACGAATATGCGATGGATCCCCATTTTGCAGAATGATTCGTAATTTTAATGAATATGCCGACGATCTCGATTTGTTTGCCATCTCATTATTAAATTACAAAAAGAGACTTAAAATAAAACTGATTCTCTTTTCATAGGCTTCCTCTGTCCTTCTTAATATCTGTATTTTGTTGATTCAGATTTGTATTTCTAATCATGAGTTATTACATAGATAACTACATGTAAGGAAATTGTACTATAGACTGTAGTTTGCAAAGTGTTGAACGGTTTACACATACGCTTTTTATGGAATAAGTGGATACTTTAGTGGGTATATTTACCTGTCTGTATCCCAAATAAATAAATAAATAAATAAATAAATAAATAAATAAAATAAATTAACTTAAAAGATGCCAATTATTTCTGAAATTTGAAATATTCACCTTTGTTCAGGATTGTTTGTGTATCTGAGACTTACGCACTAAAATACTTCCGCGTAAAAGAAACACTCAGCTTGATTACAGGTGCTTGTATTTTCCGTTAAAAGGCAAAACTTTTAAATCAATGTATACATGTGTGTCCACGCAAATAAACCAAAACGTCCGGCTTTTTTATTTAAAATACTGTTTATAATTCAATAATATGAACGTACTTAAAAGAAACTAAAATATGTTGTTAGATATGTACATAATAATAACAATATAATATGTAACGTGTATTATCTTACTTAAACAGAAGTTATACAGATATTATTTATTTATTTATTTATTTGTTGCCCAACAGATTTCTATCTAATTACAGGACAATCTTAATCAATATCTAATTAAACTTAAATCTACTTAACAACTAATCTAAACTTATAGAATGTTATATTTAAATAAGTTAGTGCCACGACCTTCAATCGAGTATAGACGTGACATCAACATAACCACTATTTGACTAAAACCCTCATATGTATAAGTAACACGTATACATCTTAACATCTAATCACAAATAACGTATACTACATGAGCACTTATTTAACAACGTGGTAAGAGGTGAGAAATGTATATCAGTATCATTATGGGACAAAGAATTGTACGTATTACATAATCGATACAGTGGAGATTTAATCATTATATTTGTTCTTGGTTTAGGACAATAAAACGTATAGTGAGATCTCGTTGAAGGCCGGGGAACGGCAAATTGAAGTAAGTGTAGTAGTTCTGGAGCGTCTATACGGTTATTAACCAAACCATGAAGAAACTTAATATCGGATCGATCACGACGCAGGTTCAGGGAGTCGATATTATACATTGCAAGTAAGGTTCTGTGGCTGAATCCCTGCACAGGGTAAACACCGTGCTGCTTGTAGTGCAAATATTTTAAAAATCGTCGCTGCACTTGTTCCATAACCTGCATGTGGCTGATATACAAGGGGAACCAAATAACAGACGCGTACTCTAATATAGACCGAACAAAAGCAATATAAACTAACAAAATGGGCTCTAACGTGGTGAAAGGCCTGGTACTGCGAATAATGTATCCTAGCGTTTTTAGAGCAGCACTAGCCAGCAGAGATATGTGATCGGCAAAGGATAACTTGGAGTCGAAGATTACGCCAAGATCCTTAAAACAAGTTGATCTAGGTACGATATCATTAACGTAGTATGTATGATGTATGGAGTGCTTTTTACGAGTGAAGCTCACAATATTACACTTGCTTACATTTATATTTAATCTATTATTAACACACCATGTCTACAATTCACTCAACTGGTTCTGAAGATAGATGTAATCGTCAACGGTATCAATAATATGAAAAAGCTTTAAATCGTCGGCAAAAAGTAATTTTGAACAAGTCAGTATATCGCACACATCATTTATGTAAATTGTGAAAAGAAGGGGTCCTAAATTGGTACCTTGTGGTATACCAGAAGAAGGAGAGAAGTCTTGAGATTCGTGACCCTCGCAAGCCACATAGTGCTTCCTCTGCGTCAGATATGATTCGAAGAAGGCGACAATCGACGTGGATAGTTCCATTGCATCCAGCTTCCGCAGCAGTATGGAGTGATCGATACGATCAAAAGCCTTGCTCAGATCGATGTAAATCACATCGATTTGCTTATTCTTATCTATATTTTCGGAAATAAACTGGGTAATGACTGCTAAGTTAGTTACAGTTGATCGATTGCTAATAAATCGGTGCTGATAAATTGAAATGAATGGCTTAACTTGAGAATTAATACGGGGGTATACGCACTTTTCGAAAAACTTCGCAAAGTTATTTATGATTGCAATTGGCCGATAGTTTTAAATTAATTGGCGGTCTCCCTTCTTATATACAGCTACCAATTTTGCAATCTTCCAGAGGTCCGGAAACGTAGTAGTTTTTAGAGACAAATTGAAAAGGAAGCGCAATGGTTGGACCAATACATGGGCACAGTCTTTTAAAATAAAACTAGGTATTCCGTCATTCCCCATAGTGTAGTTATCCTTAAGTGATTTTAGGGCGACAAGGATTTCAGCTTCAGTAATATAATCCACGTTGATTGTTAAGGGATTCATAGAAGTTGATGTGTCTTGCATGAGAGGATCCGATCTGGGTAGATAGACCGACTGGAAGTATTCCTTAAAAGCATTCACTATCGAGGAAGGGTTGTAAAAAAGTTTCACCATCAGCGTTTAAGGTTGAAGTCGGAATGCCACTATTACTTTTCCTATTGTTAACATATTGCCAAAATCGGTTAGTGTTCTTTGAGATGGCGGTCTGGGACTGTAGTATAAAGTTATTAAATAATTATAAAATATAATCAAAACTAAGGTGCATTCCATTTAATTACGGTTACTTTTCGTCGAAAAGCATGTACTTAAGAAGAAAATAGTCTTCCGCAGAAAACAGCACGCTACTTTCAATTAAAATAAACACTTTTCTGAGAAAAGGTATTCTTTTCGTCAAAACTTATAAAACTTCTCATTTAATGCAATCTCTTTTCTCAGTGCATATACACATACATATATAAAAATTATTAAATAATTCTTACTCTTACAGGCAGATACTTGTTGTTTCTATTATATGAGTTTTTCCCTTCTCGTGAAATTCTTAGAATATATATGCATCTAGAATATTAGGGGTATATTTACGAGTAAAGACGTCATCTAAATTCCAAGAACATGAATCTTTTGAAAATTATACAGAAACAATATCTGTTGGAATGCAATAACACATTATTACCTATCGTAATGTTATTCTCTTAATTAAAGCCTTTCAATTACCTAATTTACAAATAAAGAAAATGTTCTCCTTGCTAAGGAAATTAATAATAAAATATTTAGAAATACCCCAAACCAGGCATAAATATAGTCCTAAACTATTCGTCATTGTTAAATTAGTAATTGAATTAAAGTATAAAGAAATTCGAATTATAATATGAGTATTTCTACTGCCAAATGAATAACCGATTTGAGAAATAAATAATTTTTTTGTAGAACGTTTAACAAATGACAACTACAATTCCATATTTATTATATTTAAATAAATAAATTTATTTAAAAAAGGAATAATGTGAGTTAGCACTGAAAACAAGTTAAAACACAAAAAAAAAAAATAATAACAAAGAAACGTGTAATTAAAAATAACACGGTTGTGGAGCCTGCAAGTGAAAAGAAATATTTTCATTTGATGATGGTAACATTAGGTAAACATATTATTTATGATGCTTCTTTCAACTTGAAGGAAAAATAACATTGTACGTTTTGTTAAAGCTGCTGGTCTTATTCATTACTAATAGGAAGTCTGTGAAAAGCCCCCTTCAAGCAACACGACAAAACTTCGAATAATTTATCAGATCTTATACTGAATAGCGACGCGGCTGCTTGGAAGAACCGATGCAAGGAATTTCTCGTAATAATCGTGGAATTGTATGTTGATGGCCGACGTAATGATCTGATGCGCGCCCCAATTTAAACGTCCTGTATTCGTGCCGGAGAAGGAAGATTTTAAACACTAAAATCCCGCCGACGCCGTATTAAAATGATGCTTACTTGTACGACATCTGCGTTTTGGTTTAACATAAGCGATTTTCGACATTCAATCCCCACGAACGACGGACGGCACGCGGCACAGCTGAAAACCTGTCGAGTAATTTCCATTCATAAGAAGTTGCGCGATCACTTGGCATCCGGATCGGTACGGTAATGGAGCGGATAATCCTGTACGCGCTTTCGCGAAAACAACTACCGTGCCATACGTATAGCTTATTTTTACACTACTAGAGAGTAAACTTATCGCCAACTAAACACATAAATGCGTTTCACTACGGTATATAGATCGATACGTTTCACTGACGAAATGGATCTATTTTTAAACTTTGCTAACACATTTTGACACTTATCTAACCTACCCGATGGTCAAGGGAATCGCACGCATAAGTAACACATTGGTGATGCGGTTTTCACGCTCTTTTCATTTTTTTTTCTGCCCATTTTAATAATTCACTTAGTCACATAACATATCGCCTTTTTAAAGGGCATATTTAATTATTTATCCTCACGATAACGAGGGTCGCTTATATCTTTTTTTCTTTTTTTTTTTTTTTTATACATTTCCCAATCGATACGATAAAATTCTTGGCGAGGTTTCAAAACGATAGGCATTCTATTTATTTTATTCAATCAATTATGTGGGTGTTTAGACTTCATTTACCTCAAGGTATGTTTACATGAACGATTTTTGAATTAGTCGAAAATCGCTATATTCAAACCTAAAAAAATATTTCATTACTAACAAAGCTGAATACTAACAGTAATTTCGTTAATATAAAAGAATCCAAAATACCTGTAATATGCTAACAAGAGAATTATTACAATTTACGTTATTAGAACGTGAAGTTGAGCATTCCAACTGTTTCCAACAAGATACCAAATTTAAACGCTTTTTATTTAAGATATAAAGATGTGCGAAGTTAGTACTGTGAAAATTGTTATCTGTGTAAAAGCTTTTTTGAGGAAGATTTATATTGCGTTCATTTTAAAAGCAAAATATATTACCCAAAAAAATAATATTTCGATAATTTTTGCCATAAGCAGTTTTCTTTATTTTCTTAATTCGATAATCCTAGAATTAGAATTAGGATTGAATTGAAGGCTATCGGTGATAGAAATTGAATACCAGAGCCATTACAAAATACCAAAATCTGTCTATATAAAGACTGCTACAATGTGATAGTTAAAGCACAGTGCTTCTATGTTCCGAGAAGCGGAAAAATCACTGACGTATGCCCGCAGGCAGTCCACGCATAGATATTTACATACATACACAGCCCGGATATAAAAAAAAAATATTTTTTACAGATAATGCTTTAATTAAATTAGTAAAGTCCAATTTTTAACATCCTAGTGTCATCTATTTTATCAATTTTCAACCATGAGTATGTCCGCTCAAATGTTAGATGGCATGTGGGGTGAGAATTTCTGACTGCAACAGTGTAGAGGACGCGCTAGCATTAAAAAATTGCCAATAGATAGATATCCCCTTTAATACTTCAGTACGCCCTCGGACGCTATGCACACAAAAAAATATATTATCAATTTGAATATTTTTATTCATTCAGAAATCGAAACTTAATATATATTTAAATGAACTAAATCTTGTTGGTTAGAACATAAGAGTAAATTCTCTGAAAACACAACATACTCTTGGAACCAATAGTACAAATATTCGCGTAGAAGTATACTTCCTCCAAATAAACATTGTTATTGTTGTGAGGAATAAATCTATGCAATCATAGTGAGAAAGTCTGTAGATTCAAAATAAAATCCCTTATACGTTTGGTATAATGAATCACTATATAAAATTATTAAATGTTTTGTACTGAAAACATGAAATATCAAATTGAAATCACCATAATATTGAAACATTTGAAACGAATTTTACTCCACCATTTATTGCACTAAAACTTAACCTGTCATTGGTTCTCTCTTTTTTAGGAGGGGTTAGGGGGTTTTGCATATACATACTGCTGTAGTCTGGCACCCCGGGTTTCGGAAATTTAAATGTGTATTTTTATTTATTCCATATCAGCCTTGTCAAAACAATGATAGAGTTTCCGCAAGTTTTGTTAAGAATTTTTATTTAATTATTGATAGCTTTTTATTTGGACAGTGCTGTATATTTAATGTCATTTATTTGTATATTTTGCGTACTCCTGTATTGTCTAGTTTATTTGCTAGTTTTTTCTCAGAGTTGCGCTGTGCGTTGAACGCACGAGTTTGTAAATTTCATTTATATGCCATGTTACCTTGAGGCCCGGAAGAGTTATCAGATAGACGAGCTCGCGTTTAGATGTGTCTAGTTTTCGGATACCGTTAATGGTGATCCGTTTCAGTTAAGATGTAGTTCGTTTTTGTATGTAAAATCGTCTATCTTGTAATTCTTTAGTTAATTTGTATTTCTGTATTTGTGCACATTACATGTAAGGCTTTTTAATATTATTCGTTTTAGAAGTAAGCGCGTTTAGAGTTTTAATTTCCGTTTTTTATTTAGTAATTTCAATTTAATTTATTTTTTTCACCTCGGGCAGTGAAGTGAAGCTGAGAGCTTTTTTTTTATTTAATTGTTAATTTTGCTTGTTTCTTTACGTCATTTGAATTATAATTTTAGTTTGCTTTGAATTTTTAAAACCACGTGGATATTTTTTTGTGGTACTAGAAAGTCCTTCTAGAACGAATTCACCATTTTCTTTGCTAAAGGATTTGCATTGTCCTTTTTTAATTGTAGAATCTTATGCAGGTTTGTTTTATGCCAGAATCCTATATTTATGGTTTTCATTTCTCCTGCAAATTTGTATCAAATGTTTTTTTTTCTTTTTTTTTAAAAAATAAAGTTAATGATTGTAAATATCATTTTAAAATCACTAGTTCTTTTATTTTTGAATCTGCCATTTCAATTTTTGGGAATTTTAATGAAAGTCATTTTTGCAACCGCCCACTATTAATTTTTAGTAAATTAACTCTGAGATTTAAGAATCTCTGGCGCCCTTTTGAATTCATTTTTGCTGAGCTAGCTAAATTAATTTTGTCATTTTTAATTTTCTCTTTACTTATATGCTTGGACCATCAGTTCACAGCAATACGCTTTACTTGGCGTCACTTTTTCCAAGGTAAGTACGTACATGTTATCTAATATTAAAGGATTACTGGTTTAAAAAGCTTTGAAATAACACTTAAGAGTCATTGTGTCTATAATATATGAACATGGTAGGTATGTACATGTATTAACAAACATATGTAGGTATTTACTAGTTATTAGTTTTCAGTAGGTAATACCAGCAAATTATTATACTGATTGAAATTGTATCAGTAACCAACGCCTACTAGATACCAGGCCCAGGCATTAAGTGGAAGTATCCAAGAACACCCGGTCGCAACGACGGATACGCATAACATCTTATTCAATATCCCGTGCGCACTCCTGGAGTAGCCCGAATACGCTACTTCTCCCAAACATTGTAAAACTATAAAGTAGGACAGTAAATTTATTTAATTACATGAAATTTCTTTATTTATTGCTTTTCCCCTTCCGAGGTTTTTTGGTGCTACAGACACAAAATTAGTAGGTAATTATTAACCTTGAATAGTAGAAATGCCTAGATTAAGCAGGTGAGTACTATCAGTTCAATATACTTAAATTTTGGAAGCATATAATGGCAATACTTTAAATAATACTTTTATATACTTCTATCAAATGTACATAAATTATTAAGGCATAAAAATGATAGTTTCCAGTTGAGAAAATCTAAAATAATTATTTTTGTGGTGAAAATATTATATGCATACACGATTTTTATATTGATTAATGTTAAAATGTTTCGTCTAACAAATTCACAGGTTTGGAAAACTGAACAACTTTTAATCTCAATAAAAATACGTCATCTTCTTGCTTATATAGGAAGTTATATTATTTTCAATGTGATGCATTTATATTCAAACTGACTAATTATTTTTTTGTGTGTGGTGGAATGTTGCTTAAATGTTCTCTACTCTAATATTCATATTTAAAGTGGTTAGTTTAAGGGAAATCCTGTGCATGAGACTCTGGCACATAAATTATGATCGATTTTGTACGATAAAGAAAACATTTAAGTGCAAACAAATGTGATTTTAATAAATGGTTCTGAGACGTGCAAAACAACGCAGATAAGAAAGCAAATATCTTAGGTAAGTCAAATGAGCTCTCTTATTAAATAACAATTACGTTTTTAGTTAGTAATTCCAAGTTTTGCAATATAAATTTAACAGCAAATAAATACGTTAAAAATTGACTTTCAAAACTCCCCCCGATTTTGGGACATTCACCATTTGTAATTCTATGCTCAAAAGACGGGTAAATCAGTACGTGCAACATTTGATGGTAAAATCACTGGGTATTCGGTTCGTGCCGTAAATACATATTAACTAGCAAAATTAGAACTGTCGCCTTATTTTTCCACCAGTGTTCGGCAGTTATACAAAATTCCTAACCAAACAAATTTCTTCGAATATATTAAAATAAAACTTCTTATTAAAGTATATTAAAATTTAGATTAGAATTAAAATAATACGTATATTTTTAGGTTGCTATGAGCCCAGAATACTGTTGGAAAAGGCAAATCGGCCGGCATCAGAGCTAGCAAGTCTGGTTAGGACATCGAATGGGGGTCTCGTACTTTTAATTACGGAGGATAGCTCAGGACAGGAACATATCTCGGGAAAATCGTCGTTGGAGAAAATTTACCTAACAATTTTGTAGGTAAAAATATGGGTAAAATTAGTATAATAAACTTTGTTTAAAAATAACCATATTTTTTAGGCTAGAATTCGGAATAAAAAGGATTTTATCAAAATAGCCGTTAAAGTTTATAAAATTACTCGAAACAGGTCCGTCTCCCGCGGAGAGTGGCTAGTGTGCTTTTGAATTGAAATTTCCTGACATCGACAGCGATTGTCTTCGCAAGAGTTGCAAACTGCCTCAAAAAAGTTCGTTAATTTCACCGATGTGAGGGAAATATTGACTCTTTAATATATTAGAATGCCCATGTGACCAAATAGAACTATGAAACGTTTAATCTAAATTGAAAAAAAAAATAATTATTTCAAAATTCTGGAATCACCTTACATTCATTATAAAATAAAGGTAGATGTGTGTACATCATGGAAAAATACATTTTGAAATTTATAAAACAAATTACTATACTTAATTAATAATCTTAAAATATTATATGTACAATGACTATGCAACCTCGCATACACGTCTTTTTGACAAAATCGAATTCCATCAATTTTCCCTGTCTTTTTGTTGACAGATCAATGAACTAGGATTACAAATACATACACAAGCATTATTAAACTAAATTTAAGGAAAATAAATACACTATAAAAAAATTAAAAATGTCCTTTGGAATTGAACTCGATCCAACTTTGATCTGTCAAAATCTGTTATAAATACATAATATTCAAATTCTACTATTTGATTTCGATGTGTAAGTATTTCACTACTGATCACCTTTATCTCCTGAACGGAAAATGCCTTGCAGAAACTCGCCAAATGCAGAGGCCTTTTATATTACCTGGATCGTCTGAATGCACTTTCTATTATTATTTTAAAATAGATAACAGTAGAGCTAGTTGTGGATAGGATAAATCATATTTATCATTTTAAACATTATTATTAAAAAATAGTCAGTTATTTGATTTTGTGTTGTGTTCTTTACTTCTAATTATTATTATTATTTAGAAGCACGCATTGTATGCGGCAAAAATTCAATAAGGACTGGCGAATATTATGCAGAACAGTACCCTTCACGGCAGCAGCCAGATCGACGTGACTTTCGAAAACTTTACAAACAATTTAGACCACACGGTTGCTTATTTAAGAAGAAAACAACAAAAAAAAACAAAATATATCATTATCAACGCAGAGGTAGCAAGTACAAATTACAGCATTGGCATATTTTGAAGCCCATTGCGAATTTCTATTAGAGATGCTGCTAAGGAATTGAGTTTAAGTTATGCATCAGTTTAGGGAGTTTTTAAAAAGCAGAAGTATATACCATTTAAGTATCGAACCTCACTAACATTACAACCAGGAGATTCAGACAGGAGATTGAGTTTCTGGAATGGTTCGTTAATTTTCGTGACGAAAATTTCAATGGAGCACAGGGTATTTTATGAAGTGATGAAAGAAATTTCTCCCAAAAAGGTATTAAGGTTAATAAGAAGTATGATCACTACTGATCTCAAGAAAATTTATTAATATTGCGTCCACATGCTGCACAAGTTCGATTTACATTTGTTTGGTGCAATTGATTCGATAGGTTCTGGTTAGTTCAGTGTTCTACATTGACAACAGCGAAAAATGAATTTATTTGTAATGTCCTAGGGAATTTCATTCATGGCGCTAATTACCTGATGCGCCAAAATTTATACCTTCAGCAGGAAATATTTTAGACGTCACGACACCTAGCGTCTACCAGTTTTAGGAATCGGTTGCTTTTACACAGTGGTCAATTTGGCTCCTGTATATCCGGGTTTTACAAATCTTAAAAAAAATATTAAAATTAAATCTTAAATTTTAAATTTAAATAAAGTTTTTATTGGAATAACCTTTAGAAATAAAGAGGTACACCGACACTGAAAAATGCTGAAAAATCACAAAGATTTTACGACTACCAATAATTCATTTTTACAGCATCTATAATGTATTGAAAGTTTTACTTCTTCAGTCTAGCAAAATTACGAATAAATTGACAATAGCAATGTGAAAACACTACTGTCTAATATTCTCGTTTAATTAGAACGCATCAGAATGCAGATGTTCGGTCAAACTAGCATCATCACATGTTATGTGCGGTATTGTAAATTGTTTGTAAAATTACAAACAGCATTGGCAATTTATACGATTATGGTCATAATTCGACAACCATGAACATGTAAAATCACACTAAAACTTGCAATGTATGCATCAATAATTTTGCCGCAATACTATAGTTTACCCTTTTGCGATTGTAATGTCTGCAATATACAGTACATAATAATACTAAGAAGCGACGAGCCAGCATACGGCAGTATATCACTAATAGCGCACCAAAACAAAAAGGTTAGATAGAATGCTGGCACGTGGATAGAATGAAGGTCGCAGACACGTGCTGTACTAGGTTTAGGGCGACCGCTTTCCCTGTGGCACGCTTTCCGGTAATTCATTACAACAAGCAGGGCAGCGCGAAAATCGCACTTTCCTTTGTACCGCGATCTATACGGAGAGCATTAACGAAATCGATTCTTTTACGGTTCCGTTCTAAAAGAACGAAGACGGAAAAATGGTGCGCTTCGAGTCTAACCTTAACTTATTTATCCTTTAATAAAGAGACTGGCGTCATTTATAATACACATATGCAAGGTAACGTTTAACATCTGGAATGTTTCGGTATAAGGTAATGAGTGCATACATACATAATACACTATAGTCTAGACCTTCGTGACACTCGGTTTAACCGGAAAAGGTATCAATTTCGTATCTACTCCCAAGACACTGTAAATTGCATTCTTTCTAGTATTGTTTAAACATGCAGTTCTTAAGATCCATTCGATTTATCGATTTAATTAATCAAGCGAAAATGTTACAATTATAACAATATTGAGAAGTACATACAGATACCTTGTTTATACAATCTTACTAAGGCATAAATAAACATAGCTGTACATAAATATATATTGCATGTAAATCATTACATAAAATTATAAAATATTTAATTTACCTAACCAATAATATTATATGAAGATAAAGACATTTCCCAATAAAAATGCCATAGCAACGAGACTTTAAGGTAAACGTAGGAAAAAAATTCTATAAAATAATTTTAAACAAAAAGTTACAATTTACAATTCAGAAGTGCAGCTTTCTTAAAAAAACACCTACCATTTTGAAGATTATCAATATTTGCCCATTGCGCATCTGAGGTATGTACACTTCTTGCAGGAAAAATCGGGACACCAGCAACCGTTAATTTTAAAAATTCTTGGGTGTATTTGCAGTTTTCAGAGGATATATTCACTTATCAAAGCCATAAATCACTTTTTGTGTGTTATTGCGATCAAAGGTAAAGATTAAAAGTTTTAAACATAAGTATAAATGTATAGAGAGAAAAAAGTTTATATGTAGAATAAACGCATTGGAGTTTCAGCGGCGGCGCCGGCGTTTCCTTTCGAAATACCGAATACGGAAATATTCATGCAAAAAAATACATAACAAAAAGGCCTCTTGAATAGACGACCTCATTTACAAATATAGTATATACCGCAGGAGCCATCCAAACTCCAAACAGCTAGATACGTTGTTATACGCATGAAGTACACGCTTCTGTTCGCAGTTGATGTGGCTCGTGCAGTATATGTATTTAACTTATTTGACGTTACGCAGAGATAATTCTTTTTTAAGAAAATATATGGTTATGGGATTTAAAAATTATATTACTTGTTAGTGCTGCTTTGATATTAGTCACTTAGTTCGATTTATGCAGAACATCAAACAAGTTAAATACATATACTATATTTCTAAAGGAAGCTGTCTATTCAAGAGGCCTTTTTTGTTATTATGTATTTTTTGCATAAGTATTTCCATATTCGGTATTTCTAAAAGAAACGCCGCCACCGAAACTCCAATATGTTTATTCAATGTATAAACCTTTCTCTCTATACATTTATATTTCTCTTTAAAACTGCCTTTACACCCAAGAAATTTTAAAATTCTCGATTGCTGGTGTCCCGATTTTTCCTGCCAGAAGTGTACCTTTCTCTAGGCAAACGCACTCTATACTTGACAGGTATGTAGCTACGTACCGGATGAACTAAAAATTACTGAAATCGTTTCAAATTTATCTGTAAATCTATACAGGGATAGGCAAATGTGTGGGAACACCTGTTTCTTTTTTTGACTAAATTATGGGTTCCATTAAAAAATAACCTTAAGAAAAGTTTTTGTAGTATTTTTATTCTAGTCTCTAACATGCTTTAATTTCCAACAACTATCATATGTTTCGAGATATGACGTCAACGTTACTTTTTCAACTGGATCCCCCTGTATCTGTTCACATTTTCGAATAGTCAGTTTTCCAAGAATTACGATGATTGATATACGGCTTGCTGGGTATGCAGCTTGAGATATTAAAATAAAGCGTTGGCTATTAACATCTTTAGTTCGATTACGATCAATCTTATCCACCACTTCTTGATAAAAGTAAAGTAAAATATACAGAGCGGTACATTTACGGGGATATTTGAAATGGAAAACATGTATATTAATCACTGCTAGCAAAACCTAATAAATTTGTTTTCCAAAAATCTATAGTCTTCCTATACCTACACCTTTGCGATTTTGAGTTACAAGTATCTTTTTCAAATCCTCTTCTTTATTTAATTTTATTTAATGTATAGGTAGTGTGAAAAAATTATAAAAAAGTAGGCTTCAATAGTCTAGCTACTGACCAGCAGCAATATAGTAATATCTGAGCAATAATTTCATTAGTGGCGACTTTTCGTTGTTAACTTTTCGGCAATTTTTTTTAACATTCCCAGTTAAGTTAAACTTTCTCTAAATTTTACCAAAGACAGATCGTGTTACTGGATGCCGATCTTAATTCAAATCCAATCGAGGTCACCAAATCCAATCATTATATGAATTTCAATACGTTATTTTTCAGTTAATTGAACCATTATTAATTTTTGGACATTTACAAAATGAATTCTGACAGCTTAGTCAAGTACTGCATTTTAGTTCCATTTATAATTAAATATAAATATGAATTTTAAAAAATAATAATTAAATATTTTTGTCGTTATTAAATATAGGAGTGCTAAACCTTAATACTGTACTCCTGAGCAGGGTTCTATTGAAATTCGTAAGAATATATAAGATGTTTCATTTAAAAAATGCAAATCTGTAAAATTTATACAACGAGTTTACATCGAATGAATCTACCGAAACCTTTGGGTAGGTATCCATATAGGTACATATTCGTATAAATTGTGTGATTTTGGAAATAAACTTTCCGGTTTTGACTTGATCATCCAAAATTTATTATCTGAACTGACGGACGGTGTTTGTTGTTCATAGACGTTGTGCACATTAATAGAGATTTAGTTACGTATAAAATAAACATGAAATATGATCCCGTATTCCACCGTGGTTATTGAAATCCACATGAAATCATCCCGAATACGTGCAACTTATACGAGTATGTCTGGTGGAATATGGAATCGAAATATTATTCCGATTATTGAAATCATCCGAATATTTACAACACTAGTAGGAGGTTAACAAAAAACAAGAATCGAAGTAGTAATAATAATTAAAAAAAAATTAAATACGCCTAATACTGTACAAAATTGTTTTGCTACTATACTATAGGTAAATAAAAAATACAATGCAAACTTTCTCTCCTGTGATATCAACAATGCGTTCCTTTCACGAGTTTGAATCCACGATTCCAGCTCATGATTTGAGATACCTAAAATGGATGAAAAGAAAATCTCGCAATCGCTTATGTGGACTTCAAATTTGTAAAAGGAACGTGTCTATATATATAATTCCTAAATAAGTATATTATTGAAGATATCCGAATTTTGAGTGGATTATAAACTATATGAAAAATGAAAAACAGTGCAACTTATTAAAATAAGAAAAACAATATCATTCCGAAAGGAAATTGGTCTCGACTTCCGGCATATAATGAACGGTTCCGGAAGATGAAAATATTTCTAAACGATCTTCCGGTGAAGGTTTGTTATTTTGTCGCTGAACGAAAACGAGAAAAAATAATGAATTACAAATTTGAAACAGCTATACCTACTCGGTGTTTCCTTAATAATTGTACGTAATGTAACTGAATAATCTTTTCCTTATATTGAGGCTGTGTTACAACTTCCCTAATTGCACGTTTTTTTTTAATATAAAAATGATTATTACTAGAATTGGGCAAATCTTCCGGCGCGGCAGGTACGTATTCGGAACGTGCGCTCCAACTCGTCTACTCCAATAACGATGAACCGTAGAGTGCCTATTTTTCTTATAAAATGTAAAAAAAAAATTATCTAAATATGTAGTGATATAAAATGCGAATGCATCGCAAGGTGGCCCGTTTGTTCGCTCGCTTTGTCGGATTTTGTCCCCAAGGAAAATTTGCATAACTCTATCAATATGACATGTTTTATAAATACATACTAAATTTCAATAATACGATTAATCTGCTTTATTTATATTACATTATTTGATGAAATGCTTAATTCAGAATTAAGTTACATAAAATTCAAAATCTTTCATGATTTACAAATCAATAAAAATCTGAAATAAACTGAGTAGTAGTAATACACGTATTAAAGGAGAACGTAAAAAAATGTAAACGAAATTCCCACATTAAATGTTAAAATCCTCCTTTGTCCACTTTCAATAAACAATGAAGAACGCGATTAAATGATGTACATTGTGAAGTACCTCTAGAATTAGAATAATTGATAGTAAATTGTTCGTGGTTTTCATAACAGGACGATTAAAAGTATTTTGAAAGAGGCCTATAAAGGACAATAAGGAGTGAAATTGTAATGCTACCTTTTTATTTGCAGTTCTTCGTTTTTTGTGTACTCCGTCATAGTTCCGTAACCCTCAATGACTGATAAACGACTACTGATTTCCAGTCAAAGGTCAAACCACAGTAAAGTAAGGAGCCCACAAAATCCTTTGTTTTTCTGTGGTCCGTTTTCAATGACCTTCAAGCCTAGCGGCCATATTGTATAGCCGTTGCCGGGAATTTTCAATCGTATGGAGTAGCTTATAGTAATAAAAAACACGATTTTAGTAAAATAATGTTTCATGAAGTGATACATATATTTGCAAGTGTTTTATAATAATTGAGTTCACATTCTTTCCTTTTTGTGAATTAAAATATTCTTCCAGGAATAAATATGTTGTGGTTTTATTTTCTCAAATAAATAAATAAAAATGCAACGACTTCGGTGGAAGGGTTTTATTGTAGACTTTCAAATTTCTGACACGAACACACACCAACTTATAATTAGGGTTCCAGAGTTATGACTATACCGTTCTGTGTAATACAAAGACTTTCTTTTTATTCGACTAATTCATTTCATGGTTTATCAACAATGATGTCCGCGGGTGCACAAGTGGATAGAGTTTCAGACGTAGACTAAATAATATCGAGTTGTCTACTGCACAGCCATATCAACTACGAACAGAAGCGTGCGCTTCATGCATATAACAACGTATCTAGCAGTTTGGAGTTTGGATGGCTCCTGCGGTATAATGTGAATAAATGTAAAATGTGAGGATGAAAATTCATACTAGTATAATGCAGTTCAGAACAAAATCACATTACAATTATAAAAAGTAAACATAAAATGAGTATCCAACAAATAAATTGATTTAATGTGACCTAGGCACAACAACAATAGTTCTTCTTATCCATGTACTTCCTTAATTCTTATCCTATTGTATATAATAGATTTATTCGGAAATCCAAAGAAACTGCGACCACCGTTAACATCAGAGTTTATCTTGCAAGAGCGAATGGCATAATAGCATGATGCCTATTGGCGTTTTCTTTCACTGTTATTTCATTTAAACCTAACAATATAATACGTAAATAAGTGTGTAAATGTTATGCCGACTAACCTTACCTTTTGCACAATGCACCTTGTAAAGGTTGATTAATTGTTTTTAAAACTGCAGGGGCAATTTAAAACTAAATAAAATACGTAAAATAAATAAATGAAACAAGTAAATCACGTAGATTAAGCGGTTACTCGTTCTACTAATTTATGTAGACACTAATATAGCTGGAACTGATGCTGGGAGATAGCTATATCGGAAATGCCAATACGTTCTGGATGCATTATGCGCGTGCGCGAACCTTAAATAACCGTGAATCTTTCTCGCGCATATTGGTCAGTTGTTTACATTTCACATATGTTTCTCGTTGAGAACTGTGCGTATGTTAACGCTTCATCATTGTTTATTGGTAATATTGTGGTTATATCCATTGCTGTTGATTATTTTATATTATTTTAACCGTCATAAATTAGAATTGAAGTCTGTAGATAGATATTTGTGTGGCCATCAACAAACAAAGGAAAAGGTTTCTATGCATAGGTAAAGCAAATAGTTATAAAATGAATATATTGTAGTAACAATAAACTTACATTTTTTTCACATTTGGCTCATTTTCTTCCGGAGGATTTTATAGTACCAATTGCAAAAATACTTGGGTGAAAAAGTCTCTACCTAAAATCCACACTGATGTTCATATAGTTAAAGAAACAGGTAAAATATTCTTTTTAATATATCCATTCTATTTCGATATATTGGCTGTATATTTTTCTTTGTAGCGTCTATTAATCATGACGAGATTTAAGTAATAGATGATAGAAGTACCCAGTTTCCTACTGTAGAAACAATGGATATGAATTATACAGGTAATACTGGATTTCTTGAAACTTAAAACATACAACCGATTACCATAAGTCGTACACTACTTCATGTGGACCTGCATAAATATGCCGCCGCCTTTGTCTCATCATCCCGTTATAGCAAAAGATAGGGATGGTTACACGGATATTCACACCTTGGGAAGATGTTCTATAAAAGCATTTATATGGAATAGAACATTCTCAGTTATAAACGACCCCCTGAACTGAATTTATATATTTTGAGTCAAGGGATTTTTAATAATCATTGCATGCAATTATGTAAATTAATTATTGAATGCTATGTATCTATTCGATTGTATCATGAGGGAAAATTATTATCATCAAAGCATGAGAACACGCCAAAAATATAACAAATTTGTTCTTTTCCAAAATGAATAATTTTTTTTATTCACCTTCCCCAACTACTTTTCTAGCTTTTAAAAAGAATCCTTTTTTTTTCAGTGTAATACCTATTGTGTTTTGTAAACAATGTAAATTGATTGAAGTTGTTATGGTATAGATTGAAATAAATATTCCGATATGAACATCAATGTATTATTATTTCCCAGTATTTATTACGAATCAAATCTATCCACTTTTGTATATTTACGGAATTAGTACATCTCTTATCGTTATTTATAGAGGCATAAAGCTTTAAATTTCATTGCATATATCACTATAAAAAAAGGTCATTCTCTTAACAATTGAGGAAAAATTTGTACTCTTCTTCCAACAAATGATCATTCCATTATTACAATCATTTGAGTATTGAAATCATTCGATTATGCCCATCACTACAAAATTGCTTGATTCGCACATGCGCAAAACAATTGTAGAACAACGACAGACAAAGAAACTCATTCTCCATCTCCCTTCATCGGCGAAAATTTTTATCATTGGTTTTATACGAGACACGCAATATAGTAGTATTATACGTATATATATGTTAAATATATTATCGTAGTACCATGTGTTTAGCTGTATATGCGTACATAAAAGCAAATAAATTTAGATGCAAAACAACGTGTAATAAAAATATAATTATTACTTTATATCAATATAATATAAAGCAAAGGGTTTCTTTGTGTACACTTAAAACGATATCGAATATCAAGCAGATAACAGATAGTATTCATAGAACAGGTTCTATGAATACTATCTGTTATCTGCTTGAAAAGATTGTTGCATATAACAGGTTATATGCAACAATCTTTTGAAATTCACGTCACCCCGTGAGAATAATTCAGCTACTAACAATCGATATAATAATTTCGCGCGATATAATAGAAGGTTGCCGGTGGAACCCGCGAAACGGCTTGTCGATACAATATAACGCCGCGCCGCCCACCACCGACCGCTATATTGCCGGTGCGTGTGAAGGAAGCGACTGCGATTGACCTCGGCCGCGGTTTCGTTTTCGTTTTCTGTACCGGTATAACCGGCGGTCGGGTAGTTCCTGGAATTTCAGATTAGATGCTTTATCGCGAGCGCGGACGACCTTGACGTTGTCGATGACTCATCACTCCATTCTGATTCATAGCAGGTCACTGGCAAACGCCACTTATGCATATGACATAACAAAACACTGGTGTAATTACAAATGGAATCGCTCGACATCTAATCGGGAACGATCATGCACTTGAAACGTAAAACATGAAAAATGATGATAACATGATAATTACCATCGCTTACTGATTTTAATGTGGATTAAATAAAAGAATTCAGAAATGTTTTCAAAATTAGAAGTCTATGGCCGCTGATGTGATGCGCCAACGAACTACGGAGGTTAAAAGCAAAATTATTTTTTTTTCCACAAATATTTTTAGTAACATAAAAATATTGAAATATCGTTTTGTTCTATTTGAAACTGCCATGTTTAGGTCGCTAAAACAAGTATAGAAAATTTTAAATGCGCTTGGTAGAACAAATAAAGTGGTCGAATTCTGCGCAGACGGGTAATCTGCGCATTTGTGTTTCAATGTTCACATAACAATTAGTCGTGTGTACGATACTACCATCTAGCGACAAGCGAGGAAAGTTAGTGTGAAGGAGAAGACGTCATTATTTGTGTTTCTATCGTCTGGGTTTGTGATTATATTATCGTGTCTAGTTGCATAGGATAATCCTCTTGCATAAAGTAAAGTAGTAGTAAGTATAAAAATTTAATTTGCAAACAGTAATATCTAGTTAGTGAGAAAAGAATTACAATTACATTTCAATTTAGTACATTTTTTTTCACACGTACATAACTGAACAATTTTGTTCCTTAAAAAAAAATTAAAAAAGCCCAAAACTTAGTGTGCACTGTAAAAAATTACAGTAATTTTGCCATGGTAAATCAGGAATATTACATGTAATAACGTTGTAAATTTACCACAATAAATCATGTAAATTTTGTTTTACATGTATTTTCTAGGATATTTAACATGGAAAAAGAAATTCCGGTAAAATTTATAGCTTTTTCATGTAAGTTCAAGATGTAACAAAAGAAAAATACAGGAAAAAACATGTACAATTTTGTATTTACTCTCAAAATTTACTTAAAAGTGTAAAATTGACATTTTTTGAGGTATTTAGTGCACTTTAAAAGTAATTTTACTAGTGAACTATTAATTTTGCTGTAAAAATATGAGGATCTTTTATATTTATTTGTTTTTGCTTGAATTTTCGGGTAAAACTATAGATATCAGGGAAAATACGAAATTCATACGCCGCAATGTGATTGGTTATTGGATTATTTATCTGTGCGCGTAGGTAATTCTATTCGTTTGTCCAACTTATTATTGGCTCAATGATATCATGTACGTCACAAACAATCCTAGGTTTCGTGTAAGCGTGTTCATTCTTGATCCCTGGTTGAGCGATTCAGCATGACCTATTAGGTGCTATAAAAGAATTAGATAAGTTGCTTGCTCTCTTTATAAAAATACATATGAAAATTACTTCAGTGTTCGGTAAATATAGAGTTCATATAAATATTACATACGAATTTTACAGTACAATCTTTGAAAAACACATCAGCATGTGAAATTTACTAGATGGTGGAAAGTTTACCTTATGAAGCAAATTTACCTGTAAAATTGTAGGCAACTTTGTTACCAACGATTTTACATGTAACTTTACTGCAACTTTTTTACAGTGTGCGCAGAATTACACCATCCAGTCGGGTAATTCTGCGCACACTAAGTTTTCAGTTTTAATGTTTTTTTTATTTTTTTTTAAAGAATAAAATCGTTCAAGTGCTTTTTGTAGCAAATATTTAATGTCTAGTGTTTTACATTTAAAAAAATTAACTACGTTACGATTTTATTAAAGATAATATACAGTCCAACAAATATCTCGTGATAGTAGTGAGTCATTGTGCGCAAATTAATGCTTCAGCTCCGCCCTTTTTGCCACCGCGCAACTGTCACGAGGAATTTATCGAGCTGCAGCTGTATGAACTTAAATGCACAGAATTCGACCACTTTCCCCTACTTATTTTGGAGGTTTACTAAACAACAAAAGTTTTTTACGGGAAATAATGTTCAATACTGAAAATAACATAATAATAAAAAATCCAATTTGTAAGCTGTCAAAATGTTTAGATTGCCAATTCGATAACTAGAAAATAAATGTAGGGGCCCCATATAAATAAATGAAATCATTAAACTCCAGCGCACTGGAAGTTGAAATTTTATTATATTACATTAATGATGCGATCATGCATATTACATTTAGTGCTGTGTGTAAATCGGACAGATTTCATAATCGGTTAGCCGTGTGTACATAACCAGATAACCGGTATGACCGGTAGTAACCCACGTGACCCGGTTAACCGTCGTGACCAATTATCCGTTTTGTCCGATTATCCGCTTTAGTCAGATAATCGCCGTAATCGATTAAAATCCTTATATAAGTATTTTTATAATTTTTATGTTTTTGTGTTTTCACGTTTGATATAACTTTCAAAAATAATATTGTTATATAAATTGACGCGTCAGCTTAATGTTATTTCTAAAGTTTGCTGTAACTTATTGCTTCGTCCTTGAGCTTATTTTAAGAGCTTAAATTTATGCTCAACAGTACTTTTTTTTATTTTCAGTATATCAATAATTTAGATTTTATAAATTTACATTAAATTGCGCTTCTCGTAGCAGTTTATGTAAGGCCTTATAGGTAGGTACACTTGCATTTACATATAAAAAATCCACCTTTCTTAGTGTTAATTTATTTATTTAGCAGCATTTTTGATTTTATTACCGAGTTTCTGAATCCCCATTTGCTTTTTTTTGTAATACGTATTGTTATAACTAGCTCAAAGACAGTGTATCACAAACACATTTCCCTTCCAATATTTAAATAGCTACTTGTTAGCAATAAGTAATTTGAGGTCCAACTTATTGATTAAAACAAAATCCATACTTTATAAATATACTCGACACCTCGCAAGTAAATAAAAATGTATTCTGTCAATAATCGGCGAAGATTTTATCCAACAATGCGAGTAGGTAAAATACTTACTCGTAAGTAATCATTCATGTCGACTACAATAATTGTCTGCGGTGCTACTTGTTGATTATCACTTAGTGGCGTGATTTTCTTATAAAGTAATTTATATCACTATGCTATCATATTTATTTCCCATTTCCATATTGTCTAAAAAGTCTATTCCAATTCATTTACGCCTAAATTATTTACTTTGTACTTCCGTATCTCAGTTAAACAGCTATATATATTTATAGGAGATATATTCCATAAATTTCAAAAATATTCTTCAACACAGTCATAAAATCAGCAAAAAAAAATCATTGGAAAAAATAAGGTATAGTTACGCTGTTTCTTCATTAAGTAAAAAATTGCCCAGGTATTTTTGAAACAGTTTAAAGACTTTATTAATGTTTTTTTTTTTGATGTATACAACGCGAAAGTAAAATCCATTCATTCTCTCTTTTTAAACGATCTGTATATTAATAACAAGCCATCATAATTTCAACACGTCAAATATAAGGCAGTAAATGTTATCTACGCGTAATAGTAAAAAAAAAGAAAAGGTAAAGCAAAAATGATGTTTAGTACATAAGTTTTTCTAACTTCATGACGATGTCAGATACTAATCATGCGGTACTACGGTACTACCTACAGTACCTGCGCGCAATTATACGTACGGGTAATACACATTGTCATATAAATACTCGTCGAAAACGTATAGGTACTTATAACTTGCGCGATGCTATACTTACTCAGGCAAGTCTCTATATATCTAGGCTGTACAATGTATTTAATTCAAGTTTCAATTAAATTCACTTTTGTACAAATATTGTGATTTGGAGCACTATCGCCAATTAATGTTATCAATTGCTAGTTATAAAACATATCCACTATTTCTTCGACTCAATCGCAGTGATCAGTTAACCGGTTATGATAATATCGGTTAAAATGCACAGGACTAACTACATTATACCTACCTTTGATGATATTGATGATTCGTTCCTTATAATTTAATTGATTTCTTCGTGATGTATCGGAAAAAAAAGAAACAGATATTTCGTAAATATCAATGCAATATGAATATAATCGTATTTTTTAATATAAATAGTTTATTCATGTAATAATTTAAATCAAAATGTATTTGCAGGTAAAAAATATTAAAATTAAAATGAAAAGCAATTTAAATGTTAAAAATACTGCATACTTAAGAGAATAATATATAAGTATTTATATATTTGGTAAAAATAAAAAAGTTCAAAATAAAAGCAAAATCTTAACACTTATTATTTATTCTAAGGTGGTCCACAATCAAAAGATTCTATATTACATTACGTAAAGTATTTTATTAAAGATTTGAAAGATATTCCCGTTATGTGTCGATCAATCGGTTTACTAGCAGTGTTTCCCTATCGTTACACTACCATTAATCAACTGGTAATCAGCTAATTTCGCGGTAAATGGATTTGATTAATTAATTTACGAACGCTTTCTGCTTACATTGGAATGTCCCGTACCGCTTTTGTTATCACAATTAAGCGATTTTTGGATAAATTTGGGAAAATGAATACCAAACTCTGGTCATTTCCATAATTATTGAAATTAAATATTTGAAAAATAAGCGGAACAGGATATGATGCAAAATTGTGTTAATAAAGTTTATAATTTTCATATTGCTGAGATGGTTTATGAATTAAAGATTGCAGCATAGAACAAAAATCGGAAGAAATAAGTACGAGAACATCAAAATACAAAACACTTCTTCTAGTTTGTGGTTATGTCTAATTAAAAAGTTAACTCATTACACTGTAAAAGTTCAAAAATTTTTGTCAAGGAACTTTTATAGTGTAAAATCCGTCAAAGAAATAAGAGAAACGCCAAATTTAACAAAAAAATGATAAACCTTTCTAGTCCAATAACAAAAGGCAAACGATTCGAAAGAAAATAACGATTAAACACTAATTAATTAATTCGATTCTATACACACTATAATATGTTTGTAATGCCTGCTGAAAATTCCAGTAACGTGTAAAGTTACCGAAAATTTAGAAATTTAATATAAAACATTAGCTCTATTTTCTAATTTTTGGTAATATTATCCTATACGTTGAATTTTAAACAAGATAAGTCAAAAATTCAACAAAATGAAAATATCTCAAAAACGGTCGAGTTTAAGGATAGGGAACATTCATGTAAGCTAGTTGCAAATTCATTAGACTGATAAAAATTATACCATTCCATTTCAAATAAAAAGTTGATAACCCTGTATACCAAAAGGGCTATAAGGTTGAAAATATTTTTCTTAAATAGGCCACAGTGGGTCATGACTACACTTCAAAATCAAATTCCTACGAAAAGTTAAAAAAAAATCTAATGTCCTAGTTCGGTGGGACAGCCGTATATAAAGCACAAATGACAATACTGTTATGGCTCTTTGCTATGTTGTTGGTTTCAAATCGGTTTACATCTTCTCGTGTACGTTCTTTATTCTACACACATTTTGGTCATTTTTTTTTATTTTAGACGTGTCCGAAATTAGGGTTGTCTATTAATGTTCCTCAGCTACCATAAGTACTTCTTCTTCCTGCAGGTGTGGAGAAACAGCATTATCGAATTGAAAATCTAATCTTGGGGAATATTCATTTCCCACGCCTTATACCGTTACTCTATTCAGTAGCCAATTTTCTATTACTTTTTAATGGTTTACTTTCATTGGATCACCTCCCGTTGTGTTTTCGAATCTCAATTTTTGCTTTCTCGTTTTGTCATATGTAAAATATGTAGTAATACTGAAATATAACTATACATGAATTGGTAAGACAAGTATCTAATCTTCTCTGATGATGTAATGAATATATATATAAGTGTTGCAGACTACTGCATCCATATATTGGCAGTGTTAAATATATGTATAATAATAATAGGTTTGTTCGTTTTGGCACTCCGCGTCGTAATGTGAAAATCTAGGCGCGTGACGCCGCGTAAAGTTTTTCAACGCAAGCTGTGGCCGTAAAATGCTGGATTGACTCCAGCTTTAGATTTTCTGATTGCTGCTCGTTTTGTCATCAAATCGAACAGAAATGCTTACGGCTGCGTTTCGCTGCATGATGCTAGTGCCAAAACGAACAAACCTACTATATATTCAGCATAAATAGCAGGACAGACACAGTTAGCTTATATTAATCTTGCAGACTTATAATAATAGATTTAATAGATAAACATCTTTTAGGAGCTGTGATTATTAAGACGGCGATCCCACCATCACACCGTGACGGCCTGAATCTCGCGATCAGTCATCAACGAACGGGGCAACTAGTGACGTCGGACTATTTGTTAAAATAATATTAAATAATTAAAAAGATTGTAAAACAATAACTTCACATATAATCACATGTTTTGATACTATTATATATTCACTCCCTTAAAACTAAAAATCTATTATAGTAATATGTATAATATAATGTAAATTTTAAAATGTGTATATTTCATAATGTGACTTTAATATATTCTGTTGTTAAACATTTACAGAAAAAGCATATTAATATTAAATATACAATTTTACATTTTTTTTTGGTGCCCATCATAATTAAATTTTGCTGTCACATATAGTATTAAATAATATTGTAATGAAAACAATACTCCTCTCTATTTTAACAATCCATTTTTCTCCGTGAGCGAAAGCTTTTGGAGATCTACGCGATTTTCCTTTTGAGAGATTTTTTTCAATAAGGTGATGAGGTAATCATTTTCTAAATAGCTTTAGTTATACAAACCATGATAAAACATGTATCAGATATTCTATTTAATATTCAAGCCAGCAAAGTACCCATTTATTAAGGAAAAATATGTAAATTCATGTAAGTAGTTATGTAAATCTGCATTGACATGGGTAAAAAACCAGTGCTAAGCAGAGGCCTTCTAGAGTTTTCGGTAAGATAAACCACGATTTTTGTTTCCCGAATTAATATGTTTAGGCGAAAGAATCGCTAAGAGTTAAAGATAAGAAGTAAAAAGCGATGTTTACTCTATTTTTCGAGTAAAATGTATGCATGACGGAAATTGCAACACCAAGATAGGACGCGATTTCTTGGTCAAACTTGGCACAAACGTTTCGCTATTCAAAGGTAATGATTGACTAAAATTTCAAAGAGAACGAACAAAAGATCAACATAATTCAATCTTATTTTTACTAATAATGTGCTGCGCCGCTGTTATTGATTTTAGGCTCTCTCACTCTTCGTGGCATTGATTTCATAGGTGGTCGATGTCTTTTTGGCATATGTTGTTCCATCAAGCAACCTGTAATTCATATCGGAGAACTTACAGTGTTTGCGGCGGATTCACTAAGTTCCTCAGCTTTCTTCCCATAATGTTCCATGTGCTCAATTAACGAGAAGTCGGAAGATCTGGGGGTCGTGGCAAAATATTGATATCGATTTAGAGAAAGTCTCAAGATACCAACTGAGACCTACTTCCATAGACTATAGTGCTCCATGGCATAATTTTCACGCCATGCGTTTCAACAGAAAAACGAATACCATGACGTTTCTTACATCCTCGTCTGACTATCGTGCGGCCATCATTCATGCCTATACAAAATCTGGATTCCTTGCTCAATATCACCCTATTCTAAACGCTGCTGTCGGTGTTGAGCTGTAACGCATAGCACAAGATGTAGGAGCGCAAGCCCAAAAGCTTTGATTCAGCGATGAAAGATTCGAGCAATCACAAGGCGACCTTCATTCTCTTTGACTTGTCACTGGAGAATCGGTCTCTTGATGCCGTTAGGGGAAGGTGGGCATTTGCGTAATGTGCGCATAATACCAGAAAGCCACCACTTAATACTATAGAAACAAAACTTTAATCAATCATCTTTAAATGGCTAGATGTTTCTCCAAACAATAAGTTTGGTTAAAAAAATCGCGCCCTTTTTTTGGTGTTCTAATTTCCATATCTTGCAGTATATATTCCATCTCGTGTTACTTTTGATGCGTCTTTTTTGTTGTTGTGGGAACCATTCGTCCTCTTGGTTTTTTGTATTTAGCCTCCCATTTCTTTTACGCATTAAATTATATAAGCCATTTCAATATCTTAGTATCCTGCACTAATCTTCTGGCTGGTTGATCGAAGTAGTTCGCCGGGCCCGCCAAATTGTCTGTGTTTTCCCGTCCAGAGCTTCACATTCATACAGAATGAAGTAAGCGTTCTCTGCCATCCCACTACACAGTCTGCAGCTGGTATCTCCAGACCTGTTACGGTGCGAAAATGAGTCCTACTGAACTACAGTAGTTCTTTGGTACTTTTTTTTGATGGTCCTTTAATAATGCAATCTTCCATGAATGTACCTCGCTGTACTATTCCAGTGCTCTTTGTGCTGCTCTTTTTGGCTTAACTCCTTACCAGCTCTCGTGATATATTTTTAGACAATCCCAGAAGAGATTTGGGGCCTACATATGGAGCTGGTGATCCCTTTCTAGCTTTTAACGCAGTGTTTTACATAAACTTTTGTTCTGTATTTTAAACTTTATTTCCACAATTACAACCTTTATTTTTCTGACACATCTACTCTCTACTTTCTTTTTACATCTTAAAAACCGTTACGAAGTATATATGACACAGGGTGGGGGTTTGGCGCGAAACTTAAATATTTTGTCTTAAACATGCCCCCCGCCTTGCAATCTCCATGGGGTTGCAATCCTTAATTGTCTTCATCTAGTAAAGGACACAGTTTTGTATATGGCCTCTTGGTGTTGCCGGTTGTAGTACGAACTGTTGCGACTCTGGTAACGCCGTCCTTTCCTGGGTGTAATTGGATGATTCTGCCCATCTTCCATTTCAGAGGTGGACAATTCTCTTCCTTGATTAGAACCAGCGCTCCAAGTTTGAGATCTCCGGTTCCCTTCTTCCATTTGGTACGCTGCTGCAACTCTGTTAAATATTCCTTGTGCCATCGAGTCCAAAAATGTTGGTGGCATTGTTGAAGGTGCTGATACCGAGATAATCTGCCTTCCGGAACCTGTTGCCAATCTGGATCTGGTACTGCAATAAGAGGTCTTCCTACGAGGAAGTGAGCTGGGGTAAGAGGAGTCAGGTCATGAGGATCGGGAGATAGAGGACACAGTGGACGCGAATTTAACACTGCTTCAATTTGCACGAGTACAGTGTTTAACTCTTCGAACGTTAGGCTAGCATTACCCAACACTCTCTTTAAATGATATTTACATGACTTTACTCCTGCCTCCCATAGCCCACCAAAGTGAGGTGCATATGGAGGTATAAATTTCCAAACAATATTCTCTTTTGAGCAAGCATCTGTTAAATAATCGTTTTGCGTTTTCACGAAATTGTATAATTGTTTCAATTCCTTATGCGCAGCCACAAAATTTCGACCATTGTCAGACACAATTTGGTTAGGGTTTGCCACGTCTTCCTATGAAACGCTTTAGGGACATAAGAAACGAATCCTTTGTTAAGTCTGATATAAGTTCCAAATGGATAGCTTTTGTGGTGAAACATACGAAGACGCCTATGTAACACTTTCTAGTTCTTGCTCCGCGTCCTTTTCTGTCCTTAATTAGAATTGGACCTGCATAGTCTATGCCGGTGACACTAAATGGCGGACTTGGTGCGAGTCTCTCCTCAGGTAATTGCCCCATTATCGGTTGTATAACTTGTGGGCGATGTCTAGAACACGTCATACAGCGTTTTACCACTGATTTTACAAGAGTACGTCCTCCTACAATCCAGAATTGCTCTCTTACAGTTGCCAGGAGCTGCTGTGGGCCAGCATGTAAGAGCCTGATGTGTGCTTCTTCTGTGATTAGACGTGCGAGATGGTGCTTATGGTGCAGTAAAAGAGGATGTTTTGCATCGGGTGTTAATGATGAATTCTCTAAGCGTCCTCCAACTCTGATTAGTTTGTCATTGTCTAAAATCGGGTTTAGGTTTAAAATCTTGCTACTTTTAGCAACACATGCACCGTTTTCCAAAGCAATGATCTCCTTTTCAAAGAATTCAGTCTGGGCGAACTTTACTAATTTCTTAAAAGCATTGTGTATTTCGTTCGCTGAAAGACACTTGGAGTAATTTTCTTCTGACTTTTGTAAACAATTTGTTTTAAATCTTATTATCCATGCTACTACTCGTTTCAATGTATTTAATTTTGAAAATCTTTCAACTGGAAAACTTTCTGTCTGTTGTACATGTAACGTTGTGGTCACCTTCTTTGTATCGGGTAAGTCTTGATCTTTTGCTAAGATTGAATCGGCTTTGGTTGGCCAAAAATACTCTTCTTCCTTTAGAAATTCAGGACCATTCCACCACAAAGTTGCATCTTCAATACTTCCTGGCATCAATCCTCTGGATAAAAGGTCAGCTGGATTTTCAGCATTGGTACATGTTTCCAGGTATATTGGGCAGTCAGTTCTTGAATTTCAGCCACACGGTTACTTACAAATGGTTTTAATTTGTTTGGACTAATTTTCAGCCAGGCGAGCACTATGGTGGAGTCACACCACAGCGTGCATTTTGTTAGGGTTAAGCGTAACGCACTAACGACCTTTTTGGTTAATCTCGCCAGAATCAATGCTCCGGAAAGCTCTAAACGAGGCATCGTTACCGTCTTCAATGGAGCAACCTTGGATTTGGAGCACAATAAGTGGATATGTGGGTTTCCATCTTCCGATCGACCTTAGATATTACATCCCCGTAGGCCTTTTCCGATGCGTCACAAAATCCGTGCAATTCTATTCGTTTAGCGTTCTCGCATAGCACTAGTCGGTTTATTTTCAGATGGTTTAGCAAGGGGAGCTCACCCCTAAATTGGCTCCATGCGGCATGGATGTGTGCAGGCAAACTTTCATCCCAAGTAAGTTTTTTCCAACCATAATTGCTGCATAATAATTTTTGCATTTACTGTGCAAGGACCTAGTAAGCCAAGTGGGTCAAATATTTGAGCGATGGTCGACAAAATGATGCGCTTTGTGATTTTTTGCTCTTTTCGCACATCGCTTATAGTATACATCAAATTATCATTTCCAGGACACCAGGTCAGACCTAATGTCTTTGTATTTTCATTTTCACCAAACTTTAAAATCATCGCTGGGCAATGCGTTTCAGTTACATACTTCAATGCTTCACTATTATTTGAGTAAAACTTACGTAGATCAAACTGGCCTTGCTTCAAAATCTGTAACACTCCTTTAGCTATGAGAGCTGCTTCCTCGAGGTCATCTGCTCCAGTGAGCAAGTCGTCAACATAAAAATCTGACTTGATGATGTTCGCTAATGTCGGATGTTCATCTTTGTTTTCTTCTGCTAACTGCCAAAGACACCGTATTGCAAGAAATGGTGCAGCTGTAGTGCCATAAGTGACAGTATTCAGTTCAAATGTTTCAATCGGACTACTAGTATCTTCTCGCCATAGGATCCTCTGCAGCTTGCGTTGCTCTGGTGTTACTAATATCTGGCGATACATCTTGGCGATATCTCCAGCAATTACATATTGGTATTGTCTAAACCTCAACAAGATGGCGAATAGCTCATTTTGAATTGTTGGTCCTGTCATTTGAATGTTATTGAAAGAAATTCCATTGCTTGTTGGAGCTGAGGCATCGAACACAACTCGTAGCTTTGTAGTCAGGCTATCTTCTCTTATTACACCTCTATGTGGCATGTAATACCCAGTCTTTTCAATTTTATTATTTTCCAATTTTGACATGTGTTCTAAATCTCTGTATTCGTTGATGAATTCTACATATCTGTTCTTTAAGGCCGGTGTCTTTTCAAGCTTCTTTTTCCAGTGCACTAAATCTTTTTTGCGCATGTTCATAAGACTCACCTAACGTCTCAGCTGAATCTTTCAAAGGAATTGTCACGACAAATCTCCCATCTGGTGTTCTCGAAACATGCTTTTTGAAGTGAGCTTCGCACTCCAATTCTTCGGTTGTGAAAGGTCTTTCATTTTGGCATTCCTCCATTTCCCAAAATTTTGCTAATTGGTGTTGAACATCGTAATTCTGTGTAAATTTGCAGACTGTGGTTTTCATGGGTTTGTTAGATACCGCTCCAGATACAATCCAGCCGAATCTCGTCTTTTGTAGTATTTGTTTATCTTTTCCAAATGTTTTTGACCGATGCTCAAGATTGCCAGAATAAATTTGCACCAATAAGGATGTCGACCCTTCCTGGTTTATCAAAAGATGGATCTGCTAACTTAATATTCTTTGGAATGTCGATGTCTGTCACTTTCAAAGGAAATTTCCGGTACTACAAAGCATTTTAAGTTGACCGAGAAGGCATTATGGAGTGATTGAATTTCAAGGTCACATTCTGATTCGATGTTTGTTGTGGTTTGATTTAGTCCTAGGACGGTAATATTGACTTTGGATGTAAGAATCTGAAGCGGTCACTCAGTTGTTTTGTTAAGTAGCTCGACTGCGAGCCCGAATCCAGCAAAGCACGAACCGTGTGCATTTTACCCACGTTATCTCTAACTTGGATAGAAACTGTAGATAGGAGCACGTAATTGTCAGACAAACAAGATGACAGTGCCACACTGCTTGAAGTGCTGGCAACAATTTCCTTTTCAGCGCTTTGCTTATCATTATGTAGTAAAGTATGGTGTTTCGAAGTGCATTTTTTGCAAGTTCCCTTTCTGCACACCTTTGTCATGTGCCCCGGTCTCAAACAATTCAAACATAATCTTAAATTCATTACTTTCGCATATTTGTCATTAGTAGATAATTTTAGAAATTCCGGACAATTCTGTATATAATGATCCTTTTGACAAGCTCTACATTTTACATAAGTTTGTTTATCTTCCGTAACCAAAAAACCTTTTACGCTACCCTTGATTTGCTTTTTCTCTGCTTGATTTGAATTAAGTGTCTCTAATAAATCGGCTCTCGCTTTTAAAAACGTTTTTAAATCATTAAAATTTGGTACATTTTTATCCGACTTATAATTTTCCCATTCACGCAACGTTACTGTATCTAATTTCGACGTAATCAAATATACTATAAGTGTATCCCAGTTAGATGTCGGTTGATCCAATTGTTCAAGTGCCCGTAAATTCTTTGAAACCGAATCTATAATTTTTCTTAAACTTTCCGCTGATTCCTTACTTATTGACTCAATATTAAATAGCGCTTGCACGTGATTCATTACCAATAATCTGTTGTTATTATACCTATCCAATAGAGCTGCCCACGCAACCGCGTAATTTCGCGCCGTAAATTCTAGCGACTGTATGACTTGCGATGCGCTACCCTCTAATGATGCCCGTAAATAGTGAAACTTCTGAATTTCGTTAATACTCTCGTTTGTATGAATTAAAGATTCATATGTATCGCGAAATTCCAGCCAATTGGAATATTTTCCCTCGAATTTAGGTAACTGAATAGTAGGCAACTTGATATTCGATACACTTGACGCTTGCGCATGTGCCGACGCTATTGTGTTAGCTTCCGTACTGTAGTTGGTTTCATAATTTATGATAACTTTTTTCGCTAGCGATATTTCTAAATAATAATTATCCTCAAACATCTGCCGTTCTTTTAGTTCAGTCTCGATGTTTTCGGACTCCTCTTCAATGCTAATTTGTATTTCTTCAAACTCATCAATTATGCTGTAAATCTTATTCAACCGCTCCTTTATTTGAATGATATCAATTTCATCTACATTTTGTTTCTCTTGTATACCTTTCATAAATTTTGAAAAGGTAGTTAACTTTGCTTTTAACGCGCCTCTTTTATTTTTGTCCGACATTTCTAGTACCTAACCTTACTATTTTTGTTTGTATTTTGTTTCAAATACACTTTCTACTCGTGCAATTATAAACTAATGAAGGAATTAACGGCTAAAGGAATACTGTATGAAAGGAAACTCACTGTATTTCTGATGCTACGATGTAGGCTTCTGTTTCCGTCTGCTTGTTCGCCGGTCGCGGTGTTCGTTCGCTACGACGTCATATGTACTTCTTTCTTTTGCGATCACAATCACTAAACTGAACTACGCTCTGCTACCAAAATATGTCTTTACATAAACTTTTGTTCTGTATTTTAAACTTTATTTCCACAATTACAACCTTTATTTTTCTGACACATCTACTCTCTACTTTCTTTTTACATCTTAAAAACCGTTACGAAGTATATATGACACAGGGTGGGGGTTTGGCGCGAAACTTAAATATTTTGTCTTAAACACGCAGTTCATATAAACTTTATTCGTTTGACGTAAGAGGTTTGGCTTATAATCTTTTTTGTCCTATTTGGAAAATAGGTATACTAAAGTAAGCATTGGGGGTGAGGCTGCTAACAAATCACGAGGAATTAGTCTTCGTTAATTAAAGCATATCACAATGTTCTGCAGGATGAGTTTTTGGCACCGTCACTATTGTTGATGTATGAACAATCTTTAAACTCTATTCCTCGTTGGCCCAGTATGCCGATGATTCTAGTTGTATAGGATCAGGAGCATCGGTATCGGAATCATCAGTATATTATATAATAACGTCACGTCTTGTAACAAATGGACTTATTTTGAACAGTTCTAAGACTGGTCAACATTGTGTTCGATAACACATAGCCGCTTCTCAAGCATTTATGTATGCGTTGACGGTGGAAATATGCCCGAGGGCAAATGTGTAAATTTCCTGCGATTGCCTTAAGTTTGGGCAACATTGCGAGTCCACTAGCGGTGGGTCGGATTCGTATGATTGATTATATTCGATTCCCATATATGATTCGTACGGTACGAACCTTTACTATTTATACGGATTCGTATCAGCCTATATGAATCATTTCGGTTTATACGAATCCGTATCGGAGTCAATAGTATACTAGTATACTAGAGTAGTACTGCAGGGAATCACTTGATACGAAATCGTATCGGAATCAATATGTACTAGTACATTTTAATATCATACTGTTGTATGTATATCTGAGTTAGCCATCGATCGTACTCATATGATTCGTACAATTTATACGATTCTCATAAGTGTAGGAATCGTTAGTACGAATCGTTTTAATCGTTCACGCCTAAAGTCCACCACAAACTTTGCTCAGTAATATATGCTGTTAGATCACTGTGAAGTAGTGCCAATCTACATTACATGAAATTATTTTATTATGCATTGTGTCGAGTCGAGGTACGCTGCTGCTTTCTAGGGTTCCACTGGGTACTTTGTAATTGACTGGTCTACTTATCTATGAAATATTAATGTTTCATAAAAAAATGAGAACGAATTTGTAAGAAATCATGATGTATTCAAAGGCATGATGACCAGAGACTGTCATAATTTGTGGTGTCCCACCGAACTGGGTCATTAGAATTTTTCGAACTTCAAGTAGGAATTTGATTTTGAAACTTGCAGTGTAGGCATGGCCCACTGTGGCCTATTTAAGAAAATAATTTCAACCTTATAGTACTTTTAGTATACAGGGTGTCGATATCAACTTTCTTATTTTAAATGGAATGGTGCAATTTTTATGAGTCCAGTGTATTGCTTTAATGTATCCTATTCCTAAAGCTGATCGCTTTTGAGATATTCGTAATTTTGTCAAAATTTTGATGTTTGCACTCTTTCCAATAGAATTAAATATCTTACAGGCTATTAGATACTAAGATATTCTACTGGTGTGAAAGCAAGTACACTGGCCGACTTATTAAATGTCGTCGTCTACAACTGGTAAGCTGAAAATATTTTCTTTAAATATATCATAGTCGGCCATAACTATTTTGCAAGTTTCAATGTCAAATTCCTACTATAAGTTCGAAAAATTCTAATGAACCAGTTCGGTGGGACACCTGTATATAACTAGTTGCCAGAATAGATAAAATCGCTCCTTTCGAAAAATCAATTTAAAAGAGAAGTGACCTACTGTGGCACACACATACTATACTACAGATCTATAGACGAATATCTTCGATAGTAATTTGGTACATTAGATTGTTTATCTAAAAATGTTATCATAGTTTTGTATACTATATCTTTAGTGTGCATATTTTACACACTAATTTTGTGTTATTATTTATTAACTATTTTTCTACAACTGAAAAAGTTTTTTTTTTTAACTATTATTACATATTTGTTTGCGTTACTTAATTTGAATCGGATCTATAAACAGAAAATACCTGATAGATTCTCCAAAGCATTGACTACGAAGACGAATTGTTAACAGTAACGCTGTAGTCCTATTAGGGGTGGAAAGTTCAATAGAAACCGCAAGTGGGCCGGCTGGCTCCAAGGTCATTAGATAGAAGTTTGCGTGCATGTCAATCTCGATGAACGAGTGCTAGTCGCTGCCTACACAATGTAAAACTCATCCTTACCTTTCTTTATGCAAAAAATATCGTCTCGAATAAATCTCCTTGAATCATGGTTATTTTTAAACGTTATGTAATTTGTACGGATGCATTTCAAGGATTATAGATTACGAATGAAGTTTTCTAATGTGAAAAACCAATAGGCTGGTGCCTATTGAATGGGTATACAGTTATTACATAGAAAATAATATGTTTTCATTAAATATTTCATTTAATTCGATTAACAATAGCAGATAGGTATACTTCAGACTTACGATCCTTAAAAAAAACCAAAAAAAGCAAAAAAAAAAAAAATAACAAAAATTAAATATTGCACGAGTCATTTTCATTTAAAGTATACATACTTCTGCTCCTTGAAAAGTGATTATCCTAAGATATTTAATAACTCATTAAACAGTATAATAAGACAATAATATTAATAAAAAGATACAGTCACAGGTATAAATATTGCAACCGCTGCGATGGGATTCTTTTTATTATTAAATTATGATATTTTCCTTTTTGAATAATTTCTGCATGTCTAACAACTAGGGCTGTCCAAGCCCGTCTTTTTCAGGAGTCGGGTATCCGTTCAGTGCACTACCTGGTTCCGGGTTATCCGGGTATCGAGCTTTACCCGAAACCGGATATTACTCGAAATTGAGCTTTATCCGAGCCGGGTATTACGCGAAATCGGGTATTACCCGGGTACCCGAAACCGGGTAGTCCGTAGCCAAAAATTTCGGGCATCCGTGTGCCCGGGTACCCGAAACCGAGTATCCGGTTTCGAGCAACAGCCCTACTAACAACCCCAAAATCTATTCTGACAGCACTGTGACTGCGCTAGTGATCACATCCACGGTTTTTAAAATTAAAAAATATGCCAAGAATTGACAAAAATGAGGTTAGGTGATAATGAATGGTGAATGACCGAAAACGTTATTTGAGAAAGTTTCTCAGATCTAGTTTTGGAGCTATATGCAAATTTAAACATAATCAAAATTAAAAGAGTTTCAAAAACACAATTTCTCAAATATATACCTGAAATAAAATACATATTTCCATTTTCGTCGTTTCTGATGGCACAGCCGAAGTAAAATTTTTGAATTTAGGTGGTACTTAATCAATGTTGTCAAATCTTGCATAACTAACGTAGCTAAAATAAAATAGGTTTTCAGTAAAGCTAATAAGAATAAGTAAATTTCACAAATATTTTTACTCTGAACTGTAGTTTAGTAAATATTACTTTTATTGCAGTACAACTACGATTATTTAGTATAAGTCTCCGATATTCGATATTCAATTATCCGCGCGTACCCGAACAACGGGCAATAAAAGAACAATAAAGCAATAAACCAAGGTTAGAGATTATTTTATCAATAATTGATATCGTATTAACGCACGTGACCTGAAATTAAGAAAGAGGGTTGCTGCCTAAAAGAACTTTGCGAGATAAGTGCATCGCTTCTTGTTTTAAATCTCCATTTAAATTATTAATCCCATTGACTGATATAGGTCATGGAACTTTCTTCTATTTCAAACAAATATTTTTGATATAAATATGAAAAATGTATGCATGATTTGATAGTATAGTAAATGTTTTCTGCCTTACTACACACATACTTCATTATTAGAAAAAAATATACCCAACAGCGTACTTATTAAATAACAAAGTGCACTTATAAAATCATTGGAACGATACGACTTAAATGTGCATCTGTCCAGAGAAAGTATACATTATATAACGTATCTACACTTCCATTATTCGGCGTACGTTTGATCATTCGTGTGAACTTACCACTACTTTTTTTGTTTCCTACATTAAATTCGAAGCTAGTAATGTGTAAAACTTTTGTATTACTATAGGTATGCAAGTTTCCTTACATACAGTGACAAAATGTAGGTCGGAACAATTTCAAAATTCAGGTGTTTGTTTTTTGGAAAAAAAGCTCAGACACGTCGATTTTTATTTTTAGCTGAGGGTTTTTTTATGGTAAATTTATGCATACAGTGTGGTCCAAAAAGAACGTGACGACCATCAACTACATTTTTTCAAATGGAAAATCTATATTTTTTATTTCATTTTTGAATTCTGCATCGAATTCTAAATATGTTTCTTGTACCTATACAAAACTTAACAGTCATGAAGGAATTTATGATTGAATTGATTAAGATCATATTTCTCGAGAATTTTTTGGATCGAGCAAAAAAAAATGTGTGTATTTCTGGTTTTAACTGTAATAATTAGGAGTAATTTTTCCCAAGAAAAATTTTTCTCCTCACGCAGGATCGAACCTACATCCTCCCGCTTGCCGGACAAGTGCTTTACCAATCAAGCTATTAGAGGACGAGGTTCGAGCGCTCTTACCGAAACTATGTCGATATTAGATCTTGAGAGGCCGGCAGTACGGCAAATATGCAAAGATTGCAACTTTTTTACAGTAAGAAAATAACAAATTAATGTATTTCTGCTTTTAACTATAATTAGGAGTAATTTTTCCCAAGAAATTTTTTTCTCCTCACGCAGGATCGAACCTACATCCTCCCGCTTGCCGGGCAAGTGCTTTACCAATTAAGCTATTAGAGGACGAGGTTCGAGCGCTCTTACCGAAACTACACTGTAAAAAATTACTGTAATTTTGCCATCGTAAATTAGGAATATTACATGTAATAACGTTGTGAATTTACCACAATAAATCATGTAAATTTTGTTTTACATGTTTTTTTCTAGGATATTTAACATGGAAAAAGAAATTTCGGTAAAATTTATAGCTTTTTCATGTAAGTTTAAGATGTAACAAAATTCAAAAGGAAATACACGAAAAAAACATGTACAATTTTGTATTTACTGTCAAAATTTACTTAAAAGTGTAAAATTGACATTTTTTTGGGGTATTTAGTGCACTTTAAAAGTAGTTTTACTAGTGAACTATTAATTTTGCTGTAAAAATATGAGGATATTTTATATTTATTGCTTTTTACTTGAATTTTCGGGTAAAACTATAGATATTATGGAAAATACGAAATTCATACGCCGCAATGTGATTGGTTATTGGATTATTTATCGGTGCGCGTAGGTAATTCTATTCGTTTGTCGAACTTGGCTCAATGATATCATGTACGTCACAAACAATCGTAGGTTTCGCGTAAGCGTGTTCATTCTTGATCCCTGGTTGAGCGATTCAGTATGACCTATTAGGTGCTATAAAAGAATTAGGTAAGTTGCTTGCTCTCTTTATAAAAATACATATGAAAATTACTTCAGTGTTCGATAAATATAGAGTTCATATAAATATTACATACGAATTTTACAGTATAATCTTAGAAAAACACATCAGCATGTGAAATTTACTAGATGGTAGAAATTTTACCTTATGAAGCAAATTTACCTGTAAAGTTGTAGGCAACTTTGTTACCAACGATTTTACATGTAATTTTACTCCAACTTTTTTTACAGTGTGTGTCGATATTAGATCTTGAACGGCCGGCAGTACGGCAAATATGCAAAGCTTGCAAGTTACGTTAGTTAGTTAGTTAGTTCCCTTTTCATGCGAAAAATTACTGCTAATTATTACAGTTAAAAGTACATTAATTTGTCGTGTTTATTTTTTTCATTCTGGTATTTTTGATAGTTAATTTGGCACCGTATTAGTAATATTTCAAGTAAGTAACTGTCAAGTGCAGTTTGAAAGTTTAACTGAGAAGCAACGAATAGAAATTTTGATGATGGTAGGATATGCCGACAGGACTCTAGCACAAGCTGAAGTTTGTGAATTGCTTAATGATAAGTGGGTACTCGGTAAAGCCTATTACACGATCGATAGTTAGTAACATAGAAAAAAAGTTTTGAGACGTTAGTCACGTGAGAGACAATTACAAAGCCAACCATCTTCCAGTTCCGCAGGACACATGTAACAGCGCTTCTATTTTGCCGGGGTTAATTTACAGCAGTAGAAATTGTATAATGAAAATTAAATAAAATTTGTTTAATTATTCCTTATAACAATAAACTAAATAGCAGTTTGTGTAGTTTACTATCTTAGCGAACTAATCCCTTGAAACACAGATGGCGTTGCCAAGATGAAATTCTTAGAATAAATTTATTATATGTGTTTGACAGGCGAAAAAAAAAATCTAATTATAATACCTTATAGCTTCATAATATTTTCCCAAACAGATGCAGGAGGGGTTATATCGAATGGTGTACAGTGGAAACACCCACTTAACACCGTTAGATTTTTATCTATGGGGTTATTTGAAATCCAATGTATACTTCAACATCTAAACCGAAAATATTTAAGAATTGAAGAATAGAATTAGAGCCGAAATACAACAAACTCAATCACAATCGTTAACTGAAGTGATTTGATCTGTTCTGTTTTAAATAAATTTCTAAAAAAAAAACAATCCCTGAATGTTAAGTAAATTTGTTCTAAGCCACGCGTCCTCACAAATTTTGAAATAAGTCAATTGTAAATTTCTCCATAACTGTTGATTTTAGGTATAGGATATAGTACATGACACACACTTACTGAAAACAATAAACAAAAATATAAAAATCACAGTTACTTTTTCTCTCACAACTCTAATACCCTTTAAAAATGGCGAATAATACTAGTATAAAGGTTTTGGTACGTTTCGCCCCCGCCGTTTCATCCCCAGCCCTTCGACTTCGGTTGTTTCTTAAAGTGTTGTTTCCAAGAATGAATAATTGAGCTTAATATTGTAGGACATTTCGAAACACACGCCGGCGCCGGTGGTCCAATATTTGCTACTTCTGAAGTTTGCGAAATACTTTTTGCAAAACTTCAAGATCTTTTTTTCTTTGTCTAAACTATAATTGAGATGACAGAACAAACAGACCAAGTAATCATTGTGTAATAAACCCGGTATATTCTGATTTTTTTTATAGTTTGTATTTCATTTGTGCATTAATGTTGCCGCTCATTAACTGCCCGTTGTACCCGTTTGTACCTCTTTTTACATCGTCTGTACTTCAACCAAACCGGAAGTAGTGACAATTCAAGGTATGTCAAAGAGAGAAATTTGGCTATTTTTTGAGTTATCAAAAAACGGCCAAGGCTTTTCAAAAAAGCATCTACCCTCCTTTTAAATCGTTCGTACGTAAGGAAACCGGAGTAGAGACATACGAAAATATGTCGGACAGAGAAATGTTGCTAATTTTTGAGATATCGCAAAGTGGCTAATGCTATTCTATAGAATATCGTTTGCAACTGTTTGCACCTTTTTTGAAATCGTTTGTACTTCAGCGAAACCGAAAGTAGTTCTTTTCAATGTTTATGTTACATTTTTGTCTTAATTGACCAAGGTTACCATCCCCTATTTTAGAAAACATATAAATACAGATATTCTGCATTTTGCCAAATTAGGTCAGACAACCTAGTAATATGACCACTATTTATTAATTAACTATGTATTTAATTTTTACTTTGTGAGTCCTTTAAGTATATTCTTAAATATGTATGTTGTTTTTAAACCATCTCTTATTATATATTTCTATATCTTTGGTGGCAGATACCGGTTGTAAATGTATACATTTAACACCAATTATACTTTTCTTATTATCTAATTATTCTAGACCTCTGCTAGGGAGATTATAAAGAAAGATATTCAATTGAGTCGTGTAGCGGCATATTCAACGCACTGAATCGAATGACATTGCCCGTTGTGCGATATCTCAAAGATTAGCGAAATTTCTCTCTCATATTTTCAAATGATTCCGGTTTGGTTGAAGTACAAACGATGGTAAAAGAGGTACAAACGGGTACAAACGATGCTCTTTCCAATAGCCTTGGCCGTTTTTTGATATCTTAAAAAATACCCAAATTTCTCTCTTTGACATATTTTGAATTGTCACTACTTCCGGTTTGGTTGTAGTACAAACGATGTAAAAAGAGGTACGAACGGGTACAAACGATGCTCTTTCGAATAGCCTTGGCCGTTTTTAGATATCTTAAAAAATATCCAAATTTCTCTCTCTGACATATTTTGAATTGTCACTACTTCCGCTTTTGTTGTAGTACAAACGATGTAAAAAGAGGTACAAACGATGCTCTTTCGAATAGCCTTGGCCGTTTTTTGATATCTTAAAAAAATACCCAAATTTCTCTCTTTGACATATTTTGAATTGTCACTACTTTCAGTTTGGTTGAAGTACAAACGATATAAAAAGAGGTACAAACGGGTACAAACGATGCTCTTTTGAATAGCGTTGGCCGTTTTCCGATATCTCAAAAATGAGCGAAATTTCTCTCGCCAACTTACTTATTTTCAAATGTTTCTACTTCCGGTTTGGTGGAAGTACAAACGATTTAAATGGAGGTACAAACGGGTACAAACAATGCTCTTTCGAATGGCGTTGTCCGTTTTTGAATATCTTGTACTTGCTTGCTAATTTTTTTTTAACCCTTTCTATTTTTTTAACCTTTGAGGTACAAACGAAAACGAAGGTGGTACAAACGGGTACAAACAATGCTCTTTCGAATGGCGTTGTCCGTTTTTGAATATCTTGTACTTGCTTGCTAAAAATTTTAATCTTATTAAACCTTTGTCAAACAGGTACAAACGATGCTCTTTCGAATAGCCTTGGCCGTTTTTTGATATCTTAAAAAAATACCCAAATTTCTCTCTTTGACATATTTTGAATTGTCACTACTTTCAGTTTGGTTGAAGTACAAACGATATAAAAAGAGGTACAAACGGGTACAAACGATGTTCTTTTGAATAGCGTTGGCCGTTTTCCGATATCTCAAAAATGAGCGAAATTTCTCTCGCCAACCTACTTATTTTCAAATGTTTCTACTTCCGGTTTGATGGAAGTACAAACGATTTAAATGGAGGTACAAACGGGTACAAACAATGCTCTTTCGAATGGCGTTGTCCGTTTTTGAATACCTTGTACTTGCTTGCTAAAATTTTTTTTAACCCTTTCTATTATTTTAACCTTTGAGGTACAAACGAAACTGAAGGTGGTACAAACGAGTACAAACGAAGTACAATCGAACCGTACTACGTTTATTTTTTTTAATAAAGTTGCTTGCCAAGTTCACACCGGTTTTACAACGTGATACAAGGTAGGGGAAGGTGGTATACATTGGGACGCGGTATACAGTGCGATAAACTACGTAAGTCTAACATCGGTTATACTTTTAAGTTGCACGTTGTAGTGTGATATATACTTTCATACGATAGAGCGATCAAAAGAACCAATTACATTCCGTAAACTAATATCAAGATATTTCACAAACTAGTCGAAACCATTAGGTGTGATTCATAACTTTATAATTGTACACATTTACTTTAAAATGATTTGTGCCGTTATTGCAACTGCTAGAAATGTAATATTTGCTCATAACCTATATTATATTATTTACGTATGTCGAGTTTTTGTATAAAGAAATAATATGTTGCGATCAACATACAAGCGAGATATTTTTGAGACAAGTAGGTGTGGTATATACACCCCCACTTATATACCATTGTTTTAACAGTATATTGGATTGTTAATTTGGGTTCGTCATTTTAGATTCAATATGCCCAAAATTTCAAGATATAATTTAGGCATTACGAACAGAATAATTTCTTCCAAACAATATTGCAAATGGTTTCCGGAAAACTGGAATTTATCCCTATAATTCAAAAATATTTTCTGAGCTTGATTTTTGGCATCATCTGTCAGATCGAATTTTCGAAAATACGGAACCAAACAATGTAACTGTAAACACGCCAAATAAAGAACAAGAAGCCGGTCCTTCTGGTATATCTGCAGAAAATAAAGCTGCTTCTTCTGGTCTACTTACAGAAACTGAAACAATTAGTCAACAAGTGAGACCTCATGCCAAGCCCACGGCGTACCAATCACCAAAGAAAAAGAACAAAGTCGACTATATTAACGGATAGTTCTAATATAGAAATGAAACTAGCGGAAGATGAAGAAAAGTTAAAGCAAAAAGATCGTAAACGTAATTTACAAAAAACAAAACCGATAAAACGTAAATTACAGTTAGACAGTTCAAGTTGTGAAGGGGAAATATCTGAAACAGTTAAAAGAAAATAATCCCCAAAAAAAAACAACTCAGACGACGCAAACATTAATGGCAGGATCGTAAAACTCTCAAAACTTCAGGAAATACCCTCATTTGTCTTATTTCTTTGATCGTATAATATATTCTAATAGAAATAGAAATATTTTTTTATATATTTATATGATATAAAGAAATATTTAAAATGAATTTAGTAGTTACGATTATTTATACATCTATGAAAATTTATTTTTAAAAACCATTTTGACGTCCCACTGCATACCACTGTATGCCCCACCATGAACCATGTAATGGTATAGAGAGGGACAGATGGTGCATACTGGGACAAACTCCTTTTGAGCAATGGTTTCTTATATTTCAAGAATAAACATTATTGTAGTGATAGTCAAAATTTGTATACAGGTAGGTATACCTAGCTATGCAGTCGAAAAGCAAGCAGATGTAAATATTTATTTGTCCGCAGTATCAAAAAAACCAATATTGTCCCAACATGTACCACCTTCCCCTAATACTTCTCCTCGACTGTTTGGTTGTCTAGTACACCAGAAAACTGGGACAGAAAGTAGACAGATATTTATTAGCTGCTACGGAGTGTGAACGGTAAATACCTGTTACAAAATAGCAGATTTCTCCGTAGTAACGCATCACTAATGGAAATTATTACAGTAAATATGAACATTAGGTACTTTACCTCTCATAATGCTATTGAAGCTATCGACTATGCTTAAGTAGAGCCTTTCAAATCAGAAATAAGATTCAAAACAAAAGTAATGTCTATTACTTAATCTATGGTTTTAATTTTAAAATTAAATTCTTACTACTACACATCAGAATCCTGTCTAATAATTTTTCTACAGTGAATTGCGTTATTCTTAAAAATAGACGAACAGACGCTGAAAAAAGATAATGAAGAAAGTATAGGAGTTAATCGCACGCCATCACGTCAACCATTAATTTGTGCAAGACACAGTAAGCAAGTAGATATCAGACGAAGTTTGCTTTGCGGATAAGAAAAGTAAAATTTTATCGTAACCACTGCTGAGAAATTGTTAGTTAATTTGTATAGGAGCATCATAAATGTCAAAAGTGAAGAGTATTTGATGCTATCTAGACCACATTTATTCCGGAGACGGTAACACCATGAACTTAATCTCTTGTTCACGCACACGTCACAAATTAACTTACGTATATACAAATTAAAGTTTTTAGTTAAGGCCCTGAAACTTATTTTAAAGAAACTCAGAAATAAACAAGAGCGTATGATATTTTTAACGTAAAAATTTTAATCAAAGCCTTAGTATGAGATTTAGCATTAGCAACTCCTAAAGAAATCTTGAAGAATTTTCCATAAGCAAACTATATAACATAATACGCCTAAATAAATACCCAAATATATTTCAGGCGAAAACACTATTGCTATTGTAAATTGCGTTCACGTTAATGTTGCCAAAAACTAACAAACGCAAGAAGTTATCAATATGGTTTAGTTCTAAGATAGTTTGGGATGTCTAAGAAACTTATTGAGATAGGATTGGAAATCTCATACTTAGGATCCGAACCCTTTTGTGGGAAACATCAACATCATAATAATGAAGAAACCGAGAAAGAGCGGAACGGACAAAATTAAAAAAAAAAAAAAAATGAAACAAGCCAAAACTATTCTTGATAACGTATAATCTAAAGAATGCAAAACGAAAACAAGATCCTGTCGGACTGCTGAAAATCGAAAGGAAGTCAATTTGAGTATATTTGAAATGGCAGAGTATTTAGATTCTGTGGAGAGTGGAATGAAACATCAAGGGTGATATACCTGAGAGTATAATGAAATCCAAGAAGAAAATCCAGCTGATCCTAATATAGTGTTTAAAAAGAATTGGTTAGGTCGTTCAGCTGTCAATGTAGCAGGAATATGGGCATAATGAATCTCATTGGTTATACAGTGTGTTACTGATTCTTATATAGGTATGCGTTCATGAGATTTGTAATAAACAAAACTTTTAGATACAAAACTGCTTTGCTCCTCCTGTACATTTTGCATTATGTATATTATTTTTCTCCTTCAGTTTTAGCCATGTCCAACAACTGATCTATTGAGTGAATATGTGTTGTAGTTTTTCTTATATTCTGATCATAAAATTAATGTTTCTCTTGAATGTTTCCTTAGGTTCGTACTGTATTTAAAAGACACACATTTATACTAGTTTTGTGTCAGGTGTCACCCGTGTATATTTAGATTAATTAAAACCTAACTAGGTAATTGCAAGGGATAGATAATAATCAGCATCATTCCGGCTTTAGGTTATGCCTGTGGATAGTAAACAAATGGTGACGAATAGTCAATTAACTAGTTACATATGTGTAAGTAATGGAACGTGTTTCTGGCTAGTCCCCTCCTTTGCATTAAAAAGAGATGACATATGCATGAACTTGGCCAGAGAAAGAAAACTCTATTTTCAATTACATATCAAGAACAATAAAAAAAAAACAAAGTCATAAATTTGATGTAGGTATTCTTAAAGTGCATTATAAATTAACTCTACAAAGTGTATGAGGCACGAAAAATAAAGTAACGAAACAATTTATTTGGGTTTACATAATTAATTAAGTTTATTTCATAACGTTGAACTGTATCCTGGACCTCGTCCAAACACATATCATGGATTCAATGTCTTATTTTGCAGGGAGTGTAAAAATAACACAATAAATAACACCTTTAAAAAATGGAATGGCAAAACGGAAAAACATATGTTTCGCTTTCGTCACTTCATTTACTATATTCTTAATGTACACAGCGTAATATACCAGGTTTGGCAGACTCAATAGTAGTAAAAATAAATATATTGTGTATGTAGGCGTCACAGTTCACTACGTACACGTCTGTGAAACCTCTTTCTTTCTCGAAATTTATGAAATTTAACATTTTCAGTGGGTGAAACAATATCTTGAATTATCAATTGTTTGTCAGGCATATCAGGCGAAATTAAATGCTGTTCAGGTACATACTATATTTCTCAAATTAAATGCGAAGCTAAGCCCATTAAATTCTTGATTATTCATGCAACCGAAAATAGTGTACACTTAAATGTTAATTATAAATGATTGGGGAGCAATTCTGAATTACATATCGCTAGGTATAGAGTACTTGTAGTTTCGGTTGCATAAGCAATCTAAGATCTTAGATTCGCATTTAATTTGAGAAAGATGTTACATAGAAGGAAGTTGTTTCAGAGCCCTTTCCTGACAGCTTGTTTACAAATTCGTTGTATGCTATGCCCTTATATCCATACCAAACTATATTTTATTTGTTTAACCAGAGCTCTTGGGTTTTGGAGGTAATCCCAACTTAGTTTGGAGGTTATTTGATAGGATGCTAGTGTCTTTACAAGCGCTTGACTTTCCTATAGCATATGAATCAGCCTAGGGGTCGGCTGCAGCCGACCCCTAGGCTGCTTTTCCAACACCCTACAGGTACATGTCTTTAGGTCTGTTTTGGTTCTAACTTTGGACGGTTCTATTACGATTCAAAGCAAGCGCTCACCTGCGTACTAAAAAGTTTCCCCACTACACGACAAGGTCATGATCTGTGCTGGTCTACTGCTCTGTACGGTAATAGAACCGGCCGAAGTGAGAATCAAAACAGACCTATTATTATCCCTCCGTTTGAGCACTGGGTCCAGACCTTCTTCGATTTCAATTGTAATTTAAGTATAGTTCCTATTGAGCTAGTCACCTGAGGTTCCGTGACTTTTCCTAAAGTTAAATTGCTGAACAAAAATAGGAGGATCCATCGCATTCGAGGATACTGCAATGTACACATCACATTCGTATCTCATGTGATCTTTCAGACCCCTATGTATTCTATATTTACTTCGCTTCATTTTACTTCGTTTTGGTGATTTTCAATTCGGACTGATTCTTATATTCTAGCATATTATAGCATTGTGAACACATAAGCATGAGTAATCGTCCGCACAAAACTTGTAATAATAATCAATTCATTTTGGTTTTATCGGGTTGGTATTTGCCTATTCGATTCGCATTTTTAGTCAGTTAGTGAACGTTGAACGTATAACATTTGTGCTGCTGAGACACATTTCACACAAAATTGTTCTAATTCTTCGTTTCCTCCAAAATGAGTGACGAAGTGGAATTTGTGTACAATACTCCATCATAAAAAGCGCGGATATTAATTTTCATACACTATTGGCAGCGGTTTTAGCCAAACAGTTGATTTATATTTGTTTCATATACAGTCATTAGTAACATCAACTAGATGAAATTAAATCACCTTTAAATTCTCTTCAAAATTAATTTTAATACTTACTATACTTCTGTCTTGTTTAATACCGGCAGTGAGTCCTAATGATTTATATTGGGTGGCATTAAAAACATATTTGTATTAGCTAGATTAACGTTACTTCTAATTTATATGTTACGAAGAATATCTAAAATGGATGTAGGTGGTTCCATGAAACAATACAAAAACTAACAACAAATTGATGTTACAAAATCAATAAAGTGACTCATATTAGGGAGGCACCTTTCTACGAGTATTATGTTTGAACCTTTTTAATACTTAATGTCATAATTTCCTTGGCTGTTCTTGGAATTGGAAATTTGTGATTCTGATAACGAATTCCGTTAAATTCAAAATTACTTCTTACATTTGTTTATGTTATATAATAAAAGGGTAGTAATGCAGATGAATGGAAAAATCAATTACTATTGTATCGAGAAGACAGTCTATCAGTTCTCGTACTGCTGTTACTAAAAAAAAAACCTCTACATACATGTGAAAACTACCTGAGAGAGAAAAATACATTCAATAAATAATAAAGTTAGCGAATAAGTGTACAAAATGTATCAAGAACTAGATCTATACTTACTCTTTTTTTTCTCTATTCCTCGTTATTTCAAACATAATAGGAGGTAATATCCACAGTCAAAATTTGTCTGCTAAACTTTGGATACATATGTAGGAAAATACCAATGGAATTAACTATCCAGAAATAATTCACCGGGATATTAAACGTTTTCATGAATCATAAAATGTAACCAGAAGTCAGTTATTGCAGAAAATATAAAGTCAGACGGGCGTAACAATATGTGGCCAGATTGCTTTTATGATCTCTGCGAAGTTATTTATTACGTCATACATTCCTTTACAGAAATCACGACAAATTACTTACGACAAGTTAAGACATATGTAGATATACAGTGTGTCCCCGGATCCACGCATGAATAGATAACAAAGTTTGAACATTTTTGAGTTGAAATTTGATTTGAACTTCTAGTAGAAATTTGATTTTGAAACTTGCAGTGTAGACATGACCTACTGTGATCTATTTAAGGAAAATATTTTCAACTTTATAGCACTTTCGGTATACAGGGTGTTGATATCAACTTTCTTATTTTAAATGGAATGGTATAATTTTTATCGGTTTAATGAATTTAGCGAGTCATTTGCAACTAGTTTATATAAAGGTTCCCTATCCCTAAACTCGACCGTTTTTGAGATATTTTTATTTTCGTTGATTTTTTGACATTTGCACTCTTTCAAATAAAATAAAATATTTCATGCGATAGCTGATATTTTCTGGTTCTATTAAAGTCGATGTAAATACAAAGACGTAGCTATAAGGTGTTATAACAATAATCACTGAATCACATACAGAGTGTTCAAAAACGCGTCTCCAATGTGGATACCTTTAAGCTAACAATTTTTTTTTCATTCAAATGGAACATGGTATTCTTTACTACAGCATTGAATGCAGCACATGTTTTGGAAATTTATAAAAAAGTTATCCCTCCCACCAATAATGTAGGACATTTTGCAGGACATATAACAAAACGTTTTGACACTTGTCAAAAATATTTAATTTAAATTGACGTAATGGCTTCTGTGCTCTAAAATTCACATTCAATTTCGTAAACACCATTGCGAAACATCACGAAAGTATGCTTACTGCACCAGACCAGATCTACCTAATTATACCCTAAATATTTTAAGTTGGTTTATTGACGAGCTACCACATGAAGAGATATCTTTTTTCAGATTTTCACCACGACACGACGGTGGACAAAAATGGATAGGCAATGCTGGTCACATTTTGTAACAACCCAGATCTTCTGGTTTAATCATTACGGATTTTTTCTTTTTGAGCCGGGTAAAACAAGTAGTATATTGAAATAGGAATCCAAATGATGTAGAGTTTTTGGAGAATCGTATTAGAGAAGCTTTAAATTCAATTGCCCTTGACGAGATAAGAGCAGCATTCAGTGCATTTCAGAACAATATTGAGGAATGTGCGAATAAGGGGCAAATATATTGAATGAATAAATATTTTAGATCATGTGAATTGTTATTTTAATTTGAACGGAGTGAGTTGTTTAAATTAAATTATTTTTTATATTCATATTTAATTTAACCAATCTTGTTTAAATTTTACATACTTGCACAATTTATTAATCTGAACAACTTTTCTTAATAATTTGTATAATCTCCTAAAGACACTCCATTACATAGTGGGGAAAAATAACTCTTGTAAATTTCCAAACCATGCCTGATCTTGTATACATTTTGCATACTTGAATCATTTACTAATATAAACAACTTTTATTAATAATATTTAGTCGTATCTCCAAAAAAGGCATTTTACTAGAGGGAAGGATTTTTTTTGGAAATTTCCAAGGCATATTTGATTTTTCAAAACAAAAAGACAAATTACTTTCTATCCAACCAGGGCTATGAAGATGAAATTTCGACTAGAGAATTTTCAACATTTTTACTTATTCATGCTTCGATTCGGGGATACACTGTATATACACTATTATTTTAATAGTGTACCGAAGAAGAAACATTATACAACTAAATAACGCAAAGATTTGGGTGTGCTATTGCTTTGTTAATAGTAACAATACAAAATTGGTTACGCTAGCAAGAATTTATTGTTTTTAATGCATATTACGATGCAAAAAAGAAAAAAAAAAGTGAATGAAGTGCTTTAAGGTAATTAAAAATTTAGCGTGTATTTAAATTCCCCATTCTAAATCTTTAAACAAAACACACTACTGACCACTGTACCAAATAATTAAAAAAAAAAAAAATTTAAACTAAACGGATGCTTTTATTTTACATCAAACAAAAGGATTTATTCAAATATGATTTGTATATCAAAAGCCAGAAATTTGCGAGCGATATTGTCCATACCCAGAAAAACATAATTCACACGTGATCCAAATACAACCTGTCTCTTTTTCATATCCATCCCTTTCTGCTCCTGATTCCTACCACTACATATGCATAGGTACTACTGTATGTCTAGAAAAATACCCGTTAAGGCCGCTTTACAGTTCGCAATTATTTTTATTGTGTGCAATAAAAATTGCATGCTTCTTTTCATAATACAATTACAATTTTATTTTATAGATATTCAGTTTTTTTTTTTGATAACTCTAAATTGCTACTTTTCATTTTATTTTATTTTTAAGAGCAACAACATCAAACCAGTTTTCTTATTTTACTTTCTTATTTTATCATTCATTACGTTTTACTAAATATAACTACTACCGCATACGTTGTATGTATTATATAATCAAAATCATTTTCATCTTCACGATGCAAGGTAAACTCCTACTTACCCTGGTACTTTTAAAATATAATCTTATACATTTCATATCCGACCCTTTATTTTTAAGGTTATTGATGACAATTGATGAATACGAACATGAAATATGGAACCTTGAATGTTTTGTGTATTATATAATAATTAGACGTATTTATCTTTTTTATTGATTTATGTAATAGTTTCATTTAATGGAATATGAAAGCCATTGTTTTGATATGTTTAAATAATTGATTATCTTATTTCTTATATATCTTTGAGTTCGTATTTGAAGCATTTAGTGGTAATTATTTATTTATGTAATCATCGCAACATAATAACATGATTCTTCGGCGTATATAGGTTTACAGTATCGTATTGGGTGTCAATTATTATAATAATAGGGATTTGTAATAATCGAAAACAAGGTAATTTTACCGGCAGATATACATATTTAATTCATATTAGCCAAATTTCTTAGGTCATTCATCATGTTTCAAATTGGGGATAAATAAGTTTAGAAAGATTTAGATAAATGATTTCGTGTTTATCATCATAAACCAAACTGGATACTTAAGTTGCCAGGCAACAACAGGTACAAGGTAACTGACCTATCTCAAGTCAACGAAACACGGTTTAACCAAAACATTTTAAGAATACCTACTTTATATTTTTTTATCTTACATATTGAAAAATAAAGAATTATCTAAACCATACCAAGTATAAAGTGTGGATAATGGTATGTAGTTTACCATGCCAATGAATTTAATAATATTCATATACCAAAAATAGGAAATATGCAAATATGCATTTTAAGGGTTGACGACCTACTAACCGACACCGGGATAAAATACCTTCTCAAAATTAGGTCAAATGGTCAATTTTCCTGCGATATTTCCTGCCGATGATATTTATACTAGCGATGACTAATATTACTTTTATATGTTCGTATCCAAAGAAATAAATTAAGCCTGTGTGGAAAATAGGTAATTAATAATAACTTATGAAAGCGCAGTCGTAAATCTAATAAAATATAATATACCTAGTTACTTGAAGCAACATAGTTACGTTTTATATACAATGTGATGGATATTGCACTCCATCAAGTTCATATGGGATTTATGTATACATACATATCTATTTCATACAAGGAAGAAATTGAAATACCAATGTACTCAGTTGTCAACTTAATTCTTATAATTAATATTTATACATTGTACTAATTGTGAAATGTAGATTAAAAGACATGAATATTGATCCAAATGATTAAATCTAATAGTCGCTCAATTTTGAAACAATCTCTAGACTTGGTGAGACGCTAAATATACATTAATAAACCTAACCTAACTGTCATATCATAACATGTAAAGCAAGATGAATATAAATAAATGGAAAACTTACTCACCAAATGAAGATCCTGAATATACATATTTTGACGAATATGATCTTCCAAACAGACCAAATTCATACAAACGGCGGTGTAATAAAACGGAAAGACCCATACACAAAGAACTATCAAAAAATCACGTATAAGTAAATCACTTTGAACAAAATATCGTACGGACAAAATTAACATGAACGTAATTGCACTGCCAATTCTTCATTTAAAAAGAAATACTTACAACACACTTTATATCTATCCCAACGTTACCATTGCCATTATACACGATTGATACTTGAATAACATTATTTTTTTGCAAAGTGATTTGCCAAAATCTTCGTAAGTTAGCAGCACTTATCAGTGCAAATGTTCAATTTTAGTATAGCATGTGACATCTTGTGAGACAAAAATTAACTTCATAAAAATTTTTATATCTAATTAGGCTTCCGTTAGAATTAACATTAGAAATAATGAGTAAACGTTAAAAATATGGTATTTTTAGTCATATACATAAAAAATTAAAAAAATCAATTTTAATATAATAATTTTGTATAAAATAAAGATAATATAGAAATCTTTCAACTCAACCAATTTTAGCCGAGATACAAACCGCTAGCATTTTCATTTAAAACTGCACCAAATATCAGAGTGATTGCAGCGTTTTCAAGTTTTAGTTGTTGTTTGTTGAGAAATATATACGGTTTAGTCATTTGTTAATTAGTTTTCGAGTTTGGCGATATAAATGACAAACTGCTAGTACTTCAAATAATAAATTATCTATTAGTTTTCTCAAATAGAGTAAAGGGTAAATGGAAAATATAGCAGAAAATCCAAATCCTGTTATAGCATCTGAGCCAATCAAAAGTATAACAAAACCAGCGATTAATATTGTTGAGGAAAAGGCACCTGATAGCTCTGAAGGTATAGCACAAAAGTCGAGAAACTCTAAGGCAAAAAAGCGTAAGAAACCCAAAGACACCACAGCTCCAAGACAACCTCTTACTGGTAAACTTTGTGCAATCTGTTTATATGGTTTATAAGAGCGCTTGTTTTGCAGGATATGTTCGTTTTCTTAATGATAGACGTGAAAATGTGAGGGCAGCAAATCCTAGCTTATCATTTGCAGAAATAACAAAAATTTTGGCTAGTGAATGGAGCAGTTTACCAGCCGCAAAGAAACAACAATATCTTGATGCGGCTGAACAGGATAGAGAACGATATACAAGAGAATACAATGCCTATAAACAGACAGATGCATATAAACAATTTACTCAACAACAAAACGAAAAGAAAATGAAGGAAACTAAAGAGGAGACACAGGTAAATTCCAAAGATTTAGTAAACAAGAATATAATAAAACATTCTAGCCTGTACAAAAAACTCAGCCTACTAGAGACACTCAAAACAATAATGAAGTGGACTTTTCCAATTTTGATATTCCTATATTTACTGAAGAATTTCTTGATCACAATAAAACACGTGATGCAGAATTACGGCAGCTGAGAAAATCAAATACTGATTATGAACAGCAAAATGCAACACTACAAAAACACATAGAAAATATGAAAGTTGCAATAGAAAAGTTAGAGAGTGAAGTCGTACAACAGAAGAAAAATAATTGTGCTTTACAGCAGCATTTGGATCATTTACGTACTACATTAACAAATGGTTTTGCTGATGTGAAACTACCAGGTTGTTTGAATAATATTCTGAGACTCAGATATAAAATTAATTCCTTTTAGGGGTAAAAGAAGTAGCAAGTCTTCAAACTATTGATAATTACATGACCAATTTACATTCAATGCTTTTGGAAAATAGCAGTCACGATGCAACATTATTGCAAACTGTTCGAGACATTGTGGGCCGCCTGGAATTCAATGGATGACAGGCAGAAGGCAATTCTTTATCACAGAAACGAAAAAGAAAACCCAAAAAAAAGTCAATAATTGTCAAATAAGTAGGTGTTGCCCTTTTCTGTACACATAATGTTAAAGTTTATGTGTGACAATATTATGATACAATATTGATTTTACATACACACATTATGTTAATTATAATTTGTTATTTTATTTATTCTCCTGCATTGGCTCATATGCATTATCATGTTTTTATATTTACTTGGCATTACTTTACCTACAGAAATATGTATGTATTAAACAATCATTCTGTGATTTATCTTTTAGATATATTTTGTGAGAATTTCTTACCAATAAATTGATAACATATTGTACTTTAGCGTTTTATTATGTTAGTTTGAGGTATGTATATCCAAGATTATTCAGCCTTCATAGTACATTCTTTTAAATGTGAAGCTACGTTATCTAGAAGGTTAGGCAACCCAACTAGCCATTGCATTGAGTTGTAGGTCTAAATTGAAACTACGATTTACCATTCTTTCTATTTTGCTTTTAATTACGTGCGTTTCGTCGAAACTTTTTGAAAATTAATAAATTAGTGACCTTTCCTTTTTTTCTTTTCTTCAATTACATTGATTTATACATTTTTTTTATATTAACTATAAAAATGATACAATCCAGTAATTATTGGATGGTAATCAGTTATTCGATTTGTTCGATTCTAAAACCGTTTGCTTGAACTTATTTGGAAACGCATTGCGAAAACAACACCGGGCAACTAAATATTGATGTTTCGGTGTAATAAAAATAAACCAACTGACAACTTTTCAATTTTTTTTGACATATGCATATAAAGGTGGAAGTAAAGACGACTAATTGAGCAAAACTGTAATATGTTGCAGTTGTACTAATTACAATTTTGCTCAATTAGCCGATTTTACTTACACTTACTAGAGCGTTGTCCTTATCAATTAAGTATGTCTATCAGCTTGATACATTTTTACTTCATGAGAACGCTTACCTAAAGCACTATATAATAGGGGACAACTAAACAAACGTAAAGAGGTTTTAGTTTTTATGACAGAAGCAAATAAGCCTTTAAACAAAATTATTCAACTAGGCTACATTGACAATAATTATTGTCAATTTTCTATATAATGAATTGTCAACAACTGTTGTTAGTTACCCTAGTTCGACGCGCTAGTTTTCTATGGGCGAACGCGCGATGGCGATTACGGTTTTGCTATGTAACATTAATAGACTTGCTTCAGAAGTTGCCTTATAACAACATCAGTAAATGAAATAATAAATTGACAATCAATCATCGTGGCAACTGTCAACTCACAAGACCAGTGACTATATATAATCACTGCACAAGACTGACAGCTTGCAAGTCGTGTGAAATTTTCTGAGTTCATTTTAGTCAAGAAATCAAACTCGGCTTTTTAGCAAATAGTTCTTGACAGTCATTTGACTGTTTTCCAGGTTTTTATAACTTATAAACGTACAATCGTGGAAAGAAATCGTAGAATACGCATCGAGCCGAACCTTCCCGTAACTATTGCTATCTCTTCCTCCCGTCTCACCCCGAGAATTTTGCCGCACCCAATATGTATTAGAACTTATGCGAGGGGGAGTGAGAGAGACAGCTATAGCAACGAAAAAGTTCGGCGCTCGATGCGTGTCCTAAGATTTCTTTCCGCAGTTGTACCTATATTCAAGCGAGTAACAGTTGCGATGTAGGAAATGTCAACCTGACAGCTAGCAAATTTTGAATTTGAATGTGCATGCCCAATCGCTATCTTTTTAGAGCTTGTTCTAATCAATAGCAGTCAATAAGCAGATTCTTGCCCTCTGAGATTGAAGGTACCGACTATGTTTGCCCGTTCTTGTTGAAATGTTCCTCTAGCTAGGAAATTTTAACTATGCCGAATCGCCACCTTTCTGAGTTCTTTCTAATCAATAAGAAGCCAAGCTCAGCTCTTATCATAATAGTTCTTAACAGCCATTTTTGCTTATTGAGATGAAAAGTGAACGCTGTTTGTCTGTTCTTGTCGAGATGTTTCTTGCCGCAGGTGTAAGCAGATGCGTAGCTAGTGGGGGCTAGAGAGGGCATCTATCCTCGAGCGTAACATTCCATTGCATTTTAGCAAAGATAAAGAGGCGTTAAATCTTCATATGCTCCCGGGCGCTGAAAACTTTAGCTACACCACTGGGTGTAAGTAGTGCGCAACATCACATGGTAAGGAGCGACAAAAAAACAACTGAATGCAATATTGCATCAAACAAGGAAATCCGTTCTCTAATCCTTGTTTAACATACCCATACAATGCATATAAGTTCCGACTTTTTGCGTGCTTTCCAAGTTTTATAAACTAAGTTATTTCCAAACAAACTTTAAGAAAGCGTTTGTTTCAACAATTAATAGAAAGTAGTTAATAAGAATAGCGAAAGAATTAAAAATACTTTATATTGGTGTCGGTTATAGATATTAATATATGCAGATATCAAGGTTTTAAAAATTATCCATATTGGGTGGTGCCAAAAAAACATAGACGTCAAAGCATTTACTGTGTTTATTACACCCGTTGTAAACATATCTGTCGCTTTGTGTTGGGAGCTATAAGGGCAGACGCATGTAAAATTAAGAGAAACAAAAAAATAATCCGAGCGCAAACATTGTTAACGTTTAGGACCGCGAACCCGTATTTATCTATTTCGGCAGATGCGGCGTGCGTTATTTCGGGTATGTTACCAGTAGATTTCTTGGGGTTGGAGTACCTATCAAGCGCGTCCCCAAGGTGATGGATAGGGGAAAGGTCATCTTGTCAGGGTTCGCTCAAGACGAGATGGTTAGTGGCGGCTATAAGTTCGTCCTCTCTGCTTAAAACCGGAGCAGGATGAATGAAGACCGTTGCCGTGAACCATTCTCCCCTCGCTCAAGCTGTCGTGTCGTGGCTAAGGGCTTGCACAGGGTTCTTCAATGAGGTCAGTTGTAAAACTGTTCCGGCTATCATTAACAAAGTCTGGAGCTTCCTACCCAGATTCTGCTCCTAGAGTAAGGTTTTTCTTTTACTACTTGGCGAATACTTGGAGATAATTAAGGGCGCAAATATAATAACTCATAACTGATCGATTTACAGTAGATTCGCGATTCTCTGAATCAGTCACATTTTTGGTTATTCACATATTTCCGCATTTCACATAAATCAGTATTCATACATAATTGCGAGGGTATGGTATTATCTTTTTGTTATTAATAATCATAGGGAATGATTTAGTTAGAGTAGGAACATTCCATTTGTTATGGAATCCATACAGTACTTAGAATAAGTAGTTTCGTGTAGTACCTTTAGATTTGTAATTATTTAGCTTTTTAAACATTGTTCTTTTTCACGTAACTTGCATCCAAATGTAGATTTAATCTTGTTCCAAATATATTTCGCGAAAGAAGTTGCAACATAATCTTCTGAAGAAACGTTGCATCCTATTTCACTATCACTGTCCATATTTGCGTATACCACTGTCTTCTGATGTACTATTTTCCACGGAAATATATCTGTCATCTATTTTCAAAGAGGGTACCGCACAAATTAAGGTACTTTGTGTTCCAAATTGTGGAGTCTGCACGGAAAAATCAATTTGTTCAGGACAACAAAATAATTTCAAACAAATTTTATCATGAAAATTTAGTTAATCAATCAAAATATTTCGTTATTTCAAATAAATAAAAGGTTAAATGAACAAATAATTTGGTTGAATTAGCCAAATATTTTTTTGCCCATATTTAACTCAATATTTAGTTACTTTAAACAAAATTTAGTATTATCAAATAAATCGCTTTTTCAGTGTGGTGGTTTTAATAAGGTGTTTATTAAAATTTGTTTAATGTCCGTATATGCTGTCGAATTTCGATTATAATCACCCTCTTATAGATATATTACATCCGTTTAATTTCCGTTTATGAAGAACTAAGATATTCGTAATAGTTTGGACCAATAGGTTAAAACAAGGTAGAGCCCCAGGTGCAAGATTACTTTTATGCAATGTTCTACTAATATTTTCATCTTACGCGATCGTTGCATGGTTTCTGAAAACTGCTATTTACAATATGAACAGTAAAATTTATGTCTTCAATATATTGTGCAGTATTGAGAGCAGTGGTCGATTTTACTCGCAGTGCATGATTTTTTTTTCAAATTAAGTCGGATGTGTTTGTCTGTTAATTAGTATGGGCTGGAGCCCTGTATTTTTCTATAGCGTGAGCCACTTCCATGTCATCAAACGTTGTCTGTGTATCATTACATACAAAATCTTGTTTTCTTTTTATGATGAATATATATATCAGTGTAGGCACTCTGTGGGTAATTGCTCCACCATTTCTATATTCGTAAATATTTAGAAATTTTAAATAAAAAAAGAGACAAATTCGTATGAAAATTAGTTAATGATCTATATTAGGTATAGCAATTATTTTTATTAAATAAATAAATAAATATCATAACCAATATCAATTTTTCCGAAACCTGACAAATATTTCAGCTTTCTTTTTTATAGAGTACTTACTCGTTAATTATTGTTGAGCTGTAGTTAGGGCCGGTTTTATAAACATAGTATAAACGCTGGAATAAGTATTCTGTGGTATAAGATATACCAACATTGTATATCTTGTGTTTGTAAAACCGGCCTTTAATCACTTTGGACACTGTTTGGACATCCATAGGATAAATTTTTGAGATATCCACAAGATATTCCAATAAGTATATCCATATGGTATTTCTTTTCTATGGATATCGGGATTTATTATGGATCTAAAACGGATATCCATAGAATATTGTGTGCTGTCTGGGGATTATGTATTACCATTAAATTTAAGATAATATGTTTAAGATGAACCATTTCGAAAAACAAATTAGTCACAAAACAAGCCAAACGTCATTAGTTATTTCCATTTTGTTTAATAAAATATACCATATGTTTACTCGTGCATGCATAATAAATTGAGGAACGTGTGCCTGTAGCTATAGAATACTAATTACTAATAAATCACCAAAAATTAAATTTTAGCAACTTAATAGTTATTGTTATCAGATAAATTTAAAAAAAAAATATTAATTTTAACATCCACGTTTTCCAAACCTTACTTTCTTGTTTGTTTGTAGATCAAACGCCTAGACAAACATCTTACAAATTCAAATTGTAAAACACATTTCTGTGAGATAAAACTTTTTTTGTTATTGTGCGACCCATCTGACCTGAAGTCTCCGGAAACACTGCAGCCTTTTGGCTTTTCGTATTTGATCTCCCATTTCTCTTGCCCATTAAATTGTATCAGCCATTCCAGTATCCTAGTATCCTGCACTAATCTGTACAGGTCCCTGGCTGGTTGATCGAAGTAATCCTCTGAATTCATTGCCTGTCTTTTTGTGTCCAGAACTCGCATTCACACACAATCTGGTAAGTGTACTATGTCATCCCATTGCACAGTCTGCAGCTGGTACGTCCAGTGCTGTTCTAATTTTCTGTAGGTGTCCTTTAGTGCACAGCAAGCTGCAGTAATTCTTCAGTCTTCTTCTTTAATCGCCCCTTAAGGGTCTTCCCATGAATTTACCTGATTATCGCAGTAGATATGCTTTCTGTTTTCCTTTTTCCTGGATCAGATCCGCTTGCCCTTGACCCAGGGGCTTTTCCAGATGACATTACTCGATTACCGCCATCCGTGACGCTGCTTCACTTTAGATACCCTTGGATCTCTTCGAGGTCTGCGGCGGCGTTTTAGAGTCCTGCCGTGGTTTTTTCTTGCTGCCCTCGACCGTCTTCTTCTTACCCTCAGTGGTCTGACTTCCGCCTGCCATCTTGGGGTTCTGCTTTGTTTCCTTAGCAGCCTGGTCTGCACTTCCGCCTTGGATCTTTTACAGTCACGACGACGTGGTTCTCTGCTCGATCTACATACTCTCCTCTATTTTTCTTTGTCTTCTCAGTGTCCTGATCTGAGCGCCAGATATTTTTTCTGTTGCTGCAGTCCGAGTAGTTGTATTCCTGCAACAATGTTTTCGGCAGTGTCACTGTTTTATCTGGTACTCACCTCCAAGATAGTGTCATCGGTTTCCGGAGTTCCTCTAGAAGAGGTTTCCGATGTCCTGATGCTTCCGTTGGGATAGAACATATATTACAGCCGCTATTTCTGAACCAAGATAGAGGGCGTGAACAGTCGGTCATAAGAGTCTGAAATCGGAACTGAAAACAATACATTAAATAGTTTATCCGGGTTTATCAATGGTTATAACTTTATAGATAACTGTAAACATTTTTATATAAAAAGAAAATTAAAGCGCAATCGGGTCAATCGGTTATAAAATCAGTTAGACATAAAATCGGGTTTCATTCTCAGTCCTAATTTTAAGGTGGATACTACAGATAATTTTGGCATTAAAAATTATAAAGCTACATTTATTTTGTTTGTTGTTTTGGACGTTTATGCCTTATAGATAAACTCGGGTAGTATTCGTTCTTTCACTAATCCTCTTAAATTGCATCTTTAAAATTGCTCTTATGCATAAAATATGTTCCTATTAAAGAACTCTTATTTAGAAGACAGTAAATTCTCTTTGAAGCGTAAGAAAATGTGCTTTCAAATAAAAAAAGCCGATATCTACTCATTTGCTTTTGTACTTACTGATATGCACATCAATTTATAGATTTTTTTTGGAAAAATATAGAAATATTTAACTTTGAAGTTATCTAAAAACTGAAATATATAGTCTTTTAAACGGTTATTTTTTTTATAACTAATTGAAATTCATCGGCTGTGCTAAAAAAGATATGTTCTTTTTTAGGGAAACCGTTTTTTAATGTCAAGAATTAAGTTTATGTGCAACTATGAGTATACCTATATATGAGTTTTAGCAACTAGTACTAGCGAACTTATTGATTTAACAACAAAGCATAATAGAAAATTTATGTAATATTTGTAATTCCAAATAAGCATGGATCACATTTTATTATAAAACAATATATTTTTTAATTGTGAGTCCATTGATTGGCTAAATAAGTATATAGAATTAGAATTACGGAATGTATTTTTTTCAATATTTTATTTATAAAAAATCTATTACAATAGATTTACAGAAGAAAATTACATACTGCGACGAAAATTCTAAGAATTAAATACCATCCGCAGAGCCATTTCAAAAAAAAAATATATTTAGCTTCAAATGTTTCGTTATAGCGGAACTCTTGAGAAAATTTGTTATTTTAAATGAAATAGTGTTGTTTTTCTTACATTAAGAGATTTTACATGTTATTTAAAGAAAATTCGTGGTGTTCGTTATGTATTTTTTTGTAAAATTTACGATTTTGACAATATTTGACATTTTCATTTCCTTCTAGAATGCTCCATATTTCACAGGCCATTAGAGACAATGATTTATTTTTAGATTTTGTTATGACCCAACGAAAAAGAGCCCTACGTGTTAAATTCTATCGAAACGACAACTTTATCCTATATATGCTATTTATAAATTGATCGCCAAATTGCTTACCTTTTACCTTAGAAAAATATTTTTTGTAAAATAGAACATTTGAAGCACACATGAATTCTTTAAAGTAGTTTAAAAATTTAATTCAAATTAAATCAAAGTACTAGTGTAGTTAACTTAATATACGACGATAATAAAAAATCAGAAAATTGAAAATCCGCGGTACTTTTTAATTGTATTTATCGTTTCAGGAATTCTATTTCACGTCTCATCTGAATAAAAAGTATTGTTATAACAAAATTATAAAAATATTACTATGTGATATTGCAGTTATTACTTAGGAAATATACTGAGTGAGTTTTTTATCTTGAGACGACGGAATATCTCTAAAACACTGCATCAAATCAAAAAAAAGATCTTAATAAGATTTGTTATAATGTAGGGGGCTCACTGAATGGTGCCGAACCTCACACCCCAGAGTGGAGGGGGCCACTTTGAAATCTTAAATGGGAACCTACATTTTGTATTGCAGATTCGGAGTATGTAGTTTTTTTTGAAACTTTTTTCGATTCGTAACAGATTGCGCTGTAATCGCAAAAAACATGATTGTGAACGTCTAGAAAAAGTACACAAAAAGAGAAGCAAGCAAACATGATTTTGTGTTTTTTTTTTATTTTAACATAAACTAACATTTCAAAAAGCCATGTGTTCGAAACTGTGAACCTTCACTTCGATACATTTATATTTATATATATTTAATATGCTCTTTATATCGATTAAATAGTTTCCAAATCTCGTATGGTTTTACTAAATTCTTGGAGTGTAGAGTTAACTTATAACCAAAAATTATCAAAATAGTAAGTGAATTCTGTTAGTTGCAGAGATTTGTTGATTTATTATAAGAGTAATAAATAAATGAAATAAACACATAATAATTAAGCTGGATCATACTGATTGTAATGATTTAAAGCATTGGTTTAAGGGGGGAATCCCGTGTAATAGCCAGAAAACTAGGGTACTTTTGGTCATTTTTTTTTGAAATAAAAAAAAATAACAAATTCTTCCAAATCTTTTGTGGTTTATTAAGGTACTCTTGAAGTATAAAATAAATTGTTTTCAGTCTGATACATCAATAATACTTTCATTTATAAGGGCAGATGTTCGGTATATTCTAATTCGATATGTTAATTTGCCTGATATCTAGCCCCTCACTCACGCGTCGAAAATAAAAAAATTAAGAAGTTTTTTCAAAGTTCATATCCGTAGTAAATCGGTGAAGCAAAGAAAAACAACAAATATCAATATTTTAGAAAATGGCGGCCATTGGATAAAAATTCTGATTTTTACCCAAAAATTTACTTGAATTTGTTACAAATTTTCAATTTGGAATGGTTCACCGACAAATGACACATTTTAACAATCTGTTCTCATGAGTTCAAGTCGATTGGTCAAATACTGAATTATGAATCGGGCAGAATAATTTGAAGAATTTAAAACGGAGGAAAACGCGTTTAAAGATTTACAGAGTGAAAATTGTTGTGTTTCGACGGCGCCGGCGGTGCAATTTCTATTATCACGACATCTTTCGGATAACTTGACATTTTTGCACGCGCTGCATGCATTGTATGTACTCCGAATCGAAAACTGCACAAAAAATTCCAAAATCTGCAGCAGTGAACGCTGTTGCGAGAATAAGAAGCCGAGCTGCGGCTCTGGGATTTTCACTGTATGTTTTTGCGATGCCAAGCTATAATTTAACAAAAAAAAGAAAAACAATTTTTGGGGCCCGCTACATGGGATCCCTCGTTTAAGTGATAATACTTTTTCAATTTGAAAAAAATATGTTTCTCAGGTTAAAGCATTCGCAGGTATCTAATTTGTCAATCAGTTTGTTTGTTACAGAATTTGGCTGGTAGGATTTCTTCGGTGCACCATGACGAAACACAAAACACGTTATTATCTCTGATGATTTGTAAAATGCAGAATATTTGCGTACGAAATACAAATGTCAAGAAATTTCTCAAAATCGTAAGTATCTGAAGAAAGACATTAAATTTAGAGCATTTTAGAGTAAATTGTCTTTAAATATCGTGTAGAATTTCTTAAAGTAATTCATTCAATTAGTTAGGATGGGCATCTATAGGCCAGGCACTTGAGCTAGGTGCTCATTATACCGTCCCTATTAAATCTCTTACTTCCATTCAAGCAGCTTGGTGTTCTCTAATAAAGCCCAGTATCTTGCCCAGTGGAAACTTCAGAACTCTCGAGGGCTCCAATAGATCCTTTCCGAAATATTTCTGCCTGAGTACCAATTCCTCACATGTGCAGATTACATGCAAACTCGTTTCATCCTGCAGTTTGCATCTTCTGCACCACGGTTCGCTTACTCGACCTGTGTTGTATAGATGCTTTTTCAGGAGACAGTGTCCAGTCACTAGCCCAGTAATGGTTTTAGCTTCTTCCTTGCTGCATCTGAATAGGTTATCAGAGAATTTAGCATCCCCATCTCCTATTATCGCTTTAGTATGGAGTTGACCTTCAATCGACCTCCATTTCTTTCTACTTTCTTTATCTAACCAGGTCCAGATCTCCCTTCTTGTGGAGTCCTTAGTAATCCCACACACGGGCCTTGGACTTATGAAGTGTCTTTTAGAGTCCTCCTTGGCTAGTTCGTTGGCTATTACATTGCCCTTTATATCCTAATGTTCCGGCACCCCGTTTAAAATAAAGATGTTGCTATAATAACTCCCAGTATGACAATTTTTTTCCGGAAATTTAAATTATATTTAGATATTAAAGATTGTGGTAACAAAATTTCTGTCGCATTAATATAGCTGCAATGGATCGCGAGAAAAGGGATGGTAAATAAGTGGAAACATATATATCTTCGAAACAAAATTGGTCTACCACTTTTGTTATTTTAATAGTTAAGTTAAGTCTACTTTACGTTCTCAAAGTTTGATTAAAGCAGTACGGGACACCTATATTATATTTTCGTTTAGGCACAGTTTTTTTTTCTGATTTTAGGGATATAGGTATAAGAATATTGATTTCTTAACCGTAACCCAAACATACCAGCGTACATCCCTTCATAAACTAAATTGGTGTAACATGTATCTTTGTATTTTAGGTGGCGACTTTGTCTTTCTTCAGTCTTATAGTGGAATACATAAATAAATAAGTAAACAATAATAACGTGTTGTACTATAATTTCAACTTAAACTCAGGTTTCGTGGCACTTTTTGTTGTATTCATTTTGGAAGGCGTGCACATATGGTCGTATACAAACGTTGATATGCGTGCAATATTTCTCACATACCGAGCCTTATTTTTGATTTTTTTTAACCTACACGCAAAAGCGTATTCGTGATTCTTGCGCGGCGGTATTAGACAAAAATTGTATTCTTTCGTTTTTCATAGGTTTTCGCAGTTTTGTATATGAACGTTTTGTTGGTATAATAAAAAAAATCAATTGTCCAAATGTTTTATGAATATGTGTTTGTATCGTTCTGTTTCAAATCTGATAAACCAATTCCAATTTTCCTTCGTAAATTTTCATCATCTTTTTCACTACCATCTTCATTTTCTTCAGAAACTATAGTTTTCCTATTTAATTGTGCTTTTATATTAATAAGATACGCCTTTTTTATTATAGGGCAACGTAACTTCAACATAAAAATCATTTGCGACATTGCAAACAAATTGACATCAGCATTTTCTTCCGTAAATTCATGTCTTCTTTCAAGTTGTTCCTCTCTCTAAAATTTCTGACGTTTCTTTTTCTTCCTTTGCAATTTCATCTTGGCTTTTTAATGTATCAGATGGACTGTTCAAAGTTCAATTTCATTTAATTCGTCTATTATTACTATTTAAAAAAAATAATAATAATAGATTTTATTTTTCTCTATTACCTACATGCGAAAATATATAGTAAGCTTGCCCCACACCTTGTATGCGCTAAAAATGTCATGTTTGCTAATAAATATTTTCTCCGAATTCTAATTTTTTATTGACATACCTAACTCTTTTTGAGAACTCATTAAATTCACAAACAATTCAAAACAAAAGGAAATATCTTCGTCGCGTATGAGTTCACTTACTAAATAACATTTGACATTTCTCAAATTGTCAAAATTAATCAAACACTTGGAACGTGCTTTTTCCGTTTCTAAAGGCTGTACCAAAAATCCTGGGCTCAAGGTCTGGAATTTAATCTGGGATTTATCAAGAATAGCCCTAGTGCTCGGAGGATCGAAATGTTGTGCTGGATGGGTGTAAAGTGACTCCATAATCACGACTGGGTGTTTTTTTTTGTCGCTGACCATGTTTTCTATACTTTTTTCTCAAAAAAAGATGCGATTTTTAGGTTATGTCAACCACACAAAACACGCTGAAATCTTGAAAAAAAAACGCATTTATCAAACCAATAGACTGTAATTACCGAGTACTAAATTGTTTAGAACTAACTTATTTCATGAAATAACACCTTTTTCATGTAATTTTTTTTGTCCAAAAAAGAATACATTTAAATTCGCAATAAGTGTCCTTAGACTAGGGTTTTTATGTTGTGTAGCGTTGGTCATCACAAAGGTGTCCAGGATCACGGTTGTTGTCTGTAACTGTGCCTTGATACATAAAAGTATTAATGCAGGTTATGGTATTAGTTTAATATGTAAAAAAAAAAAAAAGATTAACAAAAATGGCACGTGCAACATTATTCCGTCGTCCCGATCACTGAAAGTCCACAGTATCGAACGCAATTACCTTAAATAGTTCCCACTCAGAAACACAGCGTGTTTTATGAAGGCACAGTTCAGATAACCCAGACAACAACCGTGAACTGTGCTATTTGTGATGACAACGTTCCAACGTACCAACATAAAAGAAAAAAGGGCACTTATTGCGAATTCAAACGTATTCTTTTTTGACAAAAATATTAACATGAAAAGGGTGTTATTTCAAGAAAATAAGTTAAGTTGAAATAGTTTAGGACTGCGGTTATAACAGTTATTGGTTGATAAATACGGTTTTTTTTTTCGAGATTTCGACGTGTTTTGTGTGGTGACATAACCTGAAAATCCCATCTTTTTATAAAGGAAAAAGTGTAAAAAATACGGGCAGCGCACAAAAAAAACACCAAATGCGTGATTATGGAGTACTTTACACCCCACCACACAACATTTCGATCCTCCGAGCACTAGGGCTATTCTTGATATTACCCTTTAATCTTACAGAAAAATCGTTTTCATCAATTTTCATTGTCTCTTATTCTGTCTCATCAAAGTTAAAAGTACTCCATTGTTTGAACCCTCATCAGAATCGTATGAACTCCGCTCAACATTAAAAACCAAATCATACTCTCGTGTGGATGTGCCATACCTCTCTCCAGGAAATGCATAGCATTAGCTATACATATTTGTTGAGTCTAGTCATTAATATTCAATCTAATTTTGTTAATTTAATGTTCACTTGAAACGATTTTAAAGCATGGAAATTATTATTGAGATTTTATCCACAACAACGTACATATCTGGTTGCATCATATAATGTCATGTGTAACTAAATTTTATTCATGTTGTTATACTTATTGTTATGAAATGTCAAATTGATAAGTGCTGAATAATAACAGAATGTCCTTCTTAACTTTTTTCGGCTTAAAATGCTGAAACGTGTAGTTCAGATATTTATAATAAAATAAAGTGAAGAAGGACATTCTGTTATTATTTAACATTTATAAATTTTATTCATTTGACGAAAAATAAATAGAGGTGAAAAGAGCAACATGTATTACAAACATATCTCAAGTATTAAGTATCCTGATTCATATACTATATTAAACAATTTTCATTCAATCAAAATATCCAAAGTTTAACGAGCAAATTATAAATTCCGTCACTTAAATATGTCAAAAATATTTCAAACAGTACCGCTAACTCATATCGCAGAGTTCTCGTTATATAATAGTTAAACTAACTTTAAAAATGCGCATAATTTGAATTTAAATATCGTTAAACTAGAAATTTCCTGTAGTAAACTGTACTAAATCAATTATGTTAACTTAAATTTGAATCAAAAATTTCTAAGCTACAAAACGACGAATAATTAAAACTAACCTCAACGTTATCATAATCGAAATGTAAAATATTGTTTAAGTGTTTAAAATTTATTAAGGAGTAAGACTTTATTGGAGGTAGGCGATCTCTTATAAATAACTGGGTACACGAAACTGTATTAGTATATGTCCGAATTCAAAGAAAATGAGGCCCAAATTTCGTAAATGGAGGTCTACAAGGCGGCTCTCATCAGAGTTTCTTTTCCTGAAAATTGTCGTAGAAATATCAAAAAGTGAGTATTCTACCGAACCATTTTAGGTAAAAATTTAATATTGCTAGAGTATTACTGAATGTGTAAGAGCGATCACCAACCGTCTCCTCTCGTGACCAAAAAGAAAAATGTTTTAAAACTTCTAATACTTAACTTCCTTTGATTACTAATCGAAATCAGTCCACCAACTAATATTTAAAGAAGGATTAATTATAATAATAATAATAATTAATGCTATAATAATAAATGATTATGACCGCTATTCTCTCTAAAAAGAAGAAAATAGTCAATATAAACTGAAAATAAAATTAAAAAGCAAATGATAAACTAAATTCCAAGTACAGCATTTTGTGTTTGCAAACTTTGTATTGACTATAAATACAGGTAATAACTTTTAATTAAAATTTGTTTTAGTTGTGTTTTTTTAATAGCTAAAAATAAGAATTTAAATACGAGAAGTAGATTATGCAACCAGGCATGCACGTTGTTGTAGACAACATTTCAAATAGTATATTAAAGTACGAGTTTCATAAGGCATGATTTTGTCGCACGAGTTCAAGTTTAGAAAACGAGCCGCAGGCGAGTTTCTAATGAACGAGTGCGACAAAAAGCCTTATGAAAACGAGTCCTTTATACTATTTTTCTATTTTGCATTATAAATTGATAATAAATACTTAATAAAAATCCTCATTAAAAATGTTGAGTTTATTTTTTATATGAAGTTGGTCACATTGACATACGATTGACATTTGACGAATTCAAAATTCAAATTCGGCTATTAAATTGTTTTAAACAATATATTTCATAATATAGTCTCTGTAAACTGTAAAAAATGAGTGATACTGAGACAAATTTATCTTGTACGCCACCACAACTGCGTGAAATTGCGGATAACACCGTCATAAATTTATTACCGAAAAATCAAAAAGCAGTATATGAAAAATGCTAACCATCAATTTGAACTATGGGCTGTACAGAATAATAAGTTTGGTTCGCGTCGCATGAACTTTTCACCTTTATGCACTTTTGCACACAAAAGTTCTAAAAAGGCATAATAGTGCAAATAGTTCATGCGACGGAAACAAACTTTATGTCAACACAATATCTAAAACATTTTAATTGGCATATTTTGAATTAGAAGGTAAAATAAGAAATCTTCTACCTTATGGTCTATGTATTCCATGCTTCGTTCTTGCGTTTTCCATTATAAAAAATACAGACATATCAAAATATATTAAATACAAGCCTATTTAAAACGATTCTCTGACGGAATACGAGGCTAAGAATCTAAAATTTTATGCATTGAAGATATTAATAAATTTATAGAAGAAGGTTCTGACGCATTGAATTTAGCAATAAAGGTACGATATTATTTGCAAAATGTAATTTTTTATGTTAATGGATTTAATTTTAGAATCGTTTTAATAATGGGTTACACAGGTGCCTGTAGACGAGATGAATTAACAAATATGTCCATATACATGATTTAGAATTTAAAGAGTGATATATTTTGGTGACAGTACCTAAACAAAAAATAATATCGTAAGAGTTTTTGCAATTACGGATGAAAGATGGATACTTTAATTAAAAAATATAGTCGCCCTGCGACCAAAAAAATATAATCATTCAAGATTCATCCTTACATATCGCAATGGTTATTGTATATCGTGCCCGATTGGAATTAAATACGATTGGCAAAATGCCTAAATTAAATAGCTGATTTTCTAAATTGCCCAATTCAGAGCTTTATACTGGACATTGCTTCAGACGTTCTAGTGCTACACACTTAGCAGACGCAGGAGTGATTTGCTGACTATAAAACGTCATGGTGGATGAATCATCTGCGGTAGCAGGGTTATATTCGAAAACATCTATGAAAAGTAAAGTGGCTTGTAGCGCAACAACCTATCAGGGCCAAGTACATCTGGTCCATTCTAGAGTTATATCATCGAATGATTCTTAATCACAGAGTCTACCATTTAAAGCCAATAACATAACTCAGCAAAACTTTGTTACGAAGAATTTGCCCATGGCATAACAATACATGCTCAAGATACTTGTTCCGTCAGTGTAAATGTATACAGTAATTCCACGTTTCATAACAATAACAATGTAAACTAAATTGTATAGAATTTTTGATTAAAGTATTTACAACTTTACATGCATTAACGTCAATTTTGCTTTCTGTCATAAAGTATTCAATACAGCCAACCTATAGAAAATAAAAAAGGCGATCACAATGAAGCACTTTTCGATACGCAAAAGCGTGTTA